>JAKZJZ010000870.1:0-35564 GCA_022702705.1 Papilionanthe hookeriana x Papilionanthe teres
CCTCGTTTTGGTTATATTATTTCATCAGATTCCCTTAGTCCGGATGAATTTACTAAATCCAACTTAATGAATTTTGTGCTTTCATTCAGACCGTGGGAGACCTAATCAACAACACGTAGGTTGCTGATCACTAAAAAATTTATTAAGAAATTCATACCTATTTTTTATGACATTGCACTTTAAAGAAGGGTATTTTCTTTATTTTATTGCAGGAATAGAGAATTTAGGTGATAAAAACAAAAATCATAAAAAGGAGCGGATTTGGAGCAAAAAGGAAGAAAATAATGCAATTTGTGCTGAGTCGCCGACGGCAAGATCGAGCCCGCCGACGACGAGGTTACGAGGAGACATTTCTGAAGGATTTATAACTGCCTCGCTGACAGCGAGCCCGAGCCCGCCGACAGCGAGGTAGTTCGTCGCCGACGGCGAGCTAGTTCAAATGGCACAGATACATTGAACCTGGACACTTTTTGAAGAGATGCTTACACACCTCTTGGACCTTTGCTTACCTCTATAACAGAGGCCGAAAATCGATCTTTGTGTGCGATCTTTTAGTCTTAAGTTGTCTAGTTTTGTGTGCGTCTGTGTGTCTTTAGTCCGAGTCTTTAGTGAGTTTAGTGAGTAATTAGTGAGTCGTGCTGTCGTACTGGAAGGAAGAGTCAAAGGAACTACGAGGAGTCCGTTTGGGGATAAATCAAGATAAGTATTTGTATTTATTGTTTTTAACTTTAAATTAAATCCATGCTTAGTTTAGTTCCCATGCATTTCGAGTAGTTTATTTAGTCTTTCTCCTCGTTTATGAAATTAAGTGACTTGATGAAATTAAAATAGAGATACTTTATATATTAATAAATTGTGATAATTTTTACTTAAAACTTAATTTACTTTCAATCCGGCCATTTGATTTGTTAAAATATGTCGAATTATCAACTATAGTAAAAATTACATCTTATATTCGGGGAATTCAAAAGCCTTGGAAGGAAGGTGCAAATAAATAGGGAAATAATATCATCTGGGCGTAGAATCGAGCATTTTAGTGTGACGTACTAAAATATTCAATTCGGTCCTATTGTTTGAGAGCCGAAGTGTAGATGTTAGCCCTCGCCGAGGGGAACGTGGGAGCTCGAAGTGGCAGTCGGTATCCTCCCGACCTAACCGCGATTCGCAATCAAACATAGGATTATTCAATATTCTTTACACCTGGACCAAAGGGTAAAGAATAGGAATGCTCCTATTTGTCACAATACTTTAAAATTATCTATTTGAATTCATCAATCACTTAAATTTCTAAACAAGGGGAAAGATACTTTCTCTAAATAGTTAAGACTTATTTAGTTTAATTTCCTGCACTTTTTAATATGCATTAATTCTCTACTTAGTTAAGTTACCTGATTAGAATACTTAGTTTAATTTATTGTGCTTAAATTTAGAACTCCAAATTTTCATATACTAGTTTTATTATTATTATTATAATTATTATTTTAAAGTTAGTTGTTATTTAATTTTCTCTTTCCCTGTGGGATCGATAACCAGGACTCCACTAGAGCCCTGTATTACTTGATACGATACGTATACTTGCGTAGCATCCACAACATAAATACATTACAATTCATATACATATAATATAGCGGGGTCAAGTTTTTGGTGTCGTTGCTATAAATTAAAAATATCATAATATAAAATTGTGGGTCAAGTTTTTGGCGCCGTTGCTGGGGAAAGTAAGAAAAATTTACTAGAGTAACGGACTATTTTAAAATAATCATAATAAATAAATTAATATCTATTCAAAAATTGTATGCGCAAATTTGGAAACGAAAATTTAATACCTTACGATTCGAATTAGAGCGTACAATTAAAAGAATTAGAAAACAAAAGAAACAAATTATAAATTTAACACAAATGGCAAATATTCCCGAAATTCAAAATATAAACCAACAAAGACCATTAAGAGATTATGCCAACCCTACATCAGATGAAATTCATTTAAATATTCAAAACCCCGATGTAGTCGCTAATTCATTCGAACTTAAACTCGCAATTATCCAAATGGTACAAAACAATCAATTTAGTGGTTCACCTACCGAAGATCCTAACTTACATCTTCGCTAGTTTTCTAGAACTTATGTGCCACTTTTAAATATCAAGGAGTATCCGACGATGCTATAAGACTTAGACTTTTCCTTTTTCATTAAGGGATAAGGCTAAAATGTGGTTAAATTCATTAAGACTCGGATCTATTAAAACTTGGGGAGAATTATCATAAAAATTTCTATCCAAATATTTTCCACCATCTAAAACTCTAAGTTTAGAAATGATATAACTTCTTTTGTCAGTTAGATGGAGAGTCGATATATGAATCTTGGGAGAGATTTAAAGAACTTCTTAGGAAATGCTCACATCATGCGTTACCGTATTAGTTGACTTATTCAAACTTTCTATAATGGATTAGTAAGATCTTTAAGATCAATCATCGATGCCGTCATCTGGAAGATCATTAATGTCTAAACCATTTGATGAAGCTTATGCACTAATCGAAGAAATGACAACACAATAATTTCCAATAGCCTCATCGATATAATGAATTCAAAAAAGATAGCAGCATTCATGACAACGATGCAATATCTATGTTAGCTTCTCAAATTGTCGCTATATCTAAGAAATTAGATCATTTTGGAATGAATTACTCTCCAAATATATCGAAGAAAATTCATCTGGAGAACTTATAGAATCTCAATCTTAATTATGAAACTATTAATGCAATTAACAATAGAACTCAATAATCCTTATGCAAATTATTATAATCCCGGATTGGAAAACTCATCCTAATTTTAATTGGAATAATAACACATCTAATCAACCATGGATGAATAATATAACACAACCATCAAGCAAATCCATCTAATCAAGGAAATACTAATTACTCAATCTAGATTATCCAAATAGACTTAATAACCCACAATTTAAAGATAAGAAATTATCTATGGATGAATTAATATTAAATATGGGTCATCATTTACAAAATCAAGGAAATCAACTACAAATATCAATGAAACCAATTACAAAATCAAGGAACATCTATTAAAAATATCGAAACTCAACTCGGACATATTGCTACCGCACTTAATAATAGAATACCTGGAACATTTCCTAGTAATGTGGAAATAAATCCTAAAGATCAAGGAAAATGAACAAATTAAAGCGATATAATTACGGAATGGAAAAGAATTAGAACCTCAAATTCAAGAAAGAACTTGAAAGCCAAAAAGAGGAAGTGGAAATTAAAATGGAAACGAATTAACAAGATCCAAACTTAGAAAATCCTTTAATACCTATGAAAATTTCGTTGAAAAACCTCCACCACCATTTCCTCGAACGACTAATTCAACATAAAAAAGATAAACAATTTGCTAAATTCCTCGAAATATTAAAGAAATTAACAATCAATATACCTTTCGTAGAAGCTTTAGATCGTATGCCAAATTATGTAAAATTTATGAAAGATATTCTAAATAAGAAAAGAAAATTCACCGATAATGAAATGGTCGCACTTAGTGAAGAGTGTAGTGCTATTATTTAGAAGAAGCTTCCTGAAAAATTGAAAGATCCCGGTAGTTTCACTATACCTCGCGCTATAGGAGAAAAATTCTATGGAAAAGCTTTGTGTGACTTAGGAGCAAGCATCAATCTAATGCCTCTATCAATTTTTAAAAGATTAGGATTAGGAGAAACTTCACCTACTTCAGTAACTCTTCAATTAGCTGATCGTTCTGTTACATATCCTAAGGGAGTTATTGAAGATGTATTAGTAAAAGTGGACAAATTTATCTTCCCGTAGATTTTATTGTTTTAGATATGGAGGAAGATAAAGAAATTCCTATCATTTTAGGAAGACCATTTTTAGCTACCGAGAAAAGCTATGATCGATGTTCAGTAAAGGAGAATTAACTATGAGAGTAAATGACCAAAAAGTTACATTTAATATTGCTAAATCAATGAAATATCCTCGGATAGAAAAAGATGATGAATGTTTTCGAATGGAAGTACTTGATCATTTACAAAACGAACATTTTAAAGAATATTACGAAGATAAATTAGAAAAAGAAAATATTGAATTAATTGAAAAATCAAATAAATGAAGAACTAGATTATATTCAAGAAAGATTTGAATTTTTGGATAATACAAAAAACACCGACAAGAATATAGTTCCATCGACTTATTAAACCTCCCGAACTTGAGTTAAAAATGTTACCTAATCATTTAAAGTATGCTTATTTAGGTAATTCTTCAACTCTACCGATTATTATTTCATCCGAATTAAATGAATCTCAAGAACAAAAACTTTTAGATACTATTAAAAAAATATAAGAAAACTTTTGGTTGGACTTTAACAGATATTAAAGGAATTAGTCCTTCAATTTATATGCATAGAATTATTTTAGATAATGAACATAAACCTAAAGCAGATCCACAAAGGAGATTAAATCCAATAATGAAAGAAGTAGCTAAGAAAGAAATTTTAAAATGGTTAGATAATGGTATCATATATCCTATTTCTAACGATGCTTGCGGTAAGCCCAATTCACCGTGTACCTAAGAAGGGAGGAGTGACCGTCACAAGCTAATGAAAATAATGATCTTATCCCTATAAGACAAGTTACCGGATGACGAATATGTATCGATTATAGAAAATTAAACACGACCACCAGAAAAGATCACTTCCTTTACCATTTCTAGCACCGGATGTTAGATAGATTAGCCGTACATAAGTATTTTTGTTTCTAGATGGATATACCGGTTATCATCAAATACAAATTGCTCCCGAGGATCAAGATAAAACTACATTTACTAGTCCTTATGGAACTTTCACTTTTCGAAGAATGCCTTTTGGATTATGTAATGCACCCGCAACATTCCAAAGATGTATGATGTCTATATTTAGTAAATTAATCGATAATGGAATAGAAATATTTATGGATGATTTCTATGTATTTGGAACAACATTCGACACATGCTTAAATCATCTTGAAAAAGTATTCGAAGTATGCGAGAAAACTAATTTAGTTCTTAATCGGGAGAAATGTCAATTTATGGTTACAAAGGCATTGTATTAGGGCATAAAATTTAGGAAAAAGGCATGGAAGTAGACCTCGCAAAAATTCAAGTTATAGCTAAATTACCACCTCCAACTACGTGAATGGGGTAAGAAGTTTTCTTGACATGCCGTATTCTACGTACGTTATATTAAAGATTTTTCAAAAATTACTAAACCTCTATGCCAACTTCTCGAAAAGGACAAGAAATTTGAATTTACAACTGAATGCCTGAATGCTTTCGAATTATAAAAAGATAAATTAATTACATCACCTATAATAGTTTCACCTAATTGGGAGAAACCATTTGAGCTTATGTGTGATGTTAGTGATTATGCTATAGGAGCAGTATTTGGGCAAAGATATGATAAGATTTTTAAAGTTATATACTACGCTAGTAAAACTCTAAATGATGCTGAAATAAATTATACAGATATCGAAAGAGAATTATTAAGCAATAGTATATGCTTTTAATAAATTTCTGCATTATCTAATAGGAACTAAATGTATCGTACATACCGATCATTCTCGCTATTAAATATTAAATGCAAAAGAAAGATTCTAAACTAAGATTAACCAGATGGATATTATTAATGCAAGAATTCGATTTTGAGATCATTAACAAAAATGGAACTCGATAATCAAATTGCTGATCATTTATCAAGATTAGAAAATCATGAATTATCTAATATTGATAATGAAATTTTAGCATGCTTCTCCGATGAACAACTTTATAATATTAATGAGTTTAAAATACCTCGGTATGCCGATATAGTAAATTATATTAGTAAGTGACATTATACCACCTATGTTAACTTTACAACAACGTAAAAAATCATTCACGATACTAAAACATACTTTTGGGATGAACCATACTTATATAAACAATGTAAGGATCTAATCATTAGAAGATGTGTGTCTTATGAAGAAACTGAACCAATTATTCAAAAATGTCATGATTCTGATTTTAGAAGACATTTTGGGACAGATAAAACTGCATATAAAATTCTACAACCTAGATTCTACTGGCCTACTCTATTTAGAGATGTATATAGATATATAAAAACCTGCGATAAATGCCAAAGAGTAGGAAACATATCAAGGAAAAATGAAATGCCTTCGAATTTTATATTAGAAGTCGAAATTTTCGATGTTCGGGGATTAGATTTCATGGGACCTTTTACTCCTTCATTTGGAAACTCATATATATTAAGTAGTCGTTGATTATATTTCCAAATGGATCGAAACACAAGCTTTACCTAGGTGTGATGCTAAAAGTGTTTCTAAATTTTTAATGAAAAATATTTTTACTAGATTTGGAATGCCGAGAGTAATTATCACCGACGTGAGGAACTCATTTTAGAAACAAATATATTCACAAACTAGTAGAAAAATATAATATTACTGCATAAGATATCAACTCGCTTATCATCTATAAACTAATGGATTAGCTCAAGTTTTTAATCGAGAGATTAAGCGAATATTAGAAAAATCAGTAAACCCTAATAGATTAGATCGGTTCCGTAAGACTAGATACCGCATTATGGGCATACAAGATCGCTTATAAAACTCCGATTGGAATGTCTCCTTACGAGCTTATATATGGAAAAACTCGCCACTTACTACTTGAATTAAAACATAAAGCATATTGGGCAATTAAAGAATTTAATTATAATATGAAAGAAGTCTATGAGAAAAGATTGTTGCAATTAAATGAATTGGAAGAATTAAGAAACGAATCATATAATAATGATAGAATTTATAAAGAAAGAATGAGATTATGGCATGATCTGAAGATTAATCGCAGAAATTTTGAACAAGGACAAGAAGTTTTGCTTTATAATACTAGATCGAAATTATTTCCTCGGGAAATCGAAATCTCGATGGTTAGGACCTTTCACCATAACTCAAATATTTTCATATGGAACTATAGAAATCGAGGATCCAAAAACATGACATAGATTTAAAGTAAACGGAGATAGATTAAAACCATATTTCGAAGGTAGAAGACCAAATTTTAAAGAGGTTTTAATGCTTACCAACCCGATTACTAATCGAATTAGGTCCGTCGACGACGTTAAACCAAGCGCTTTATGGGAGGCAACCCATAGTAGTATTTTATTTTAATTATCTACAAATTAGTGAGTTTATATTACTAAAACAAATCTTACTACTCAATTGTTTTTATTAGAATCATCACAAAGTCGAACTTATATGATGAGATCGTAAAATATTCGAACCAGAGCGAAATCGGGCGATTTTTACGAATCTCGCCGACAACGAGCCCGAGCTCCGCCGACAGCCGAGATCGTGTGCCATGACCTAAGTCGGCTTTATAACTAAGTCGCCGTAGGCGAGGAACTCTCGCCAACGGCGAGGCGCTTAAAAATATGGTTTCTTAATGATTTTTCGTGCGATTTTCGACGTATCTAAGCCATTCCTTCGTAAGAAATTAATCCAAATCCGATTCTACACCATTTTCTTCCTTAGGAATGACTAGAGACCAATCCTTTCTATCCAAAATGGTCACCAAATTCTTAGAAACCACAAAAATAAGTTTTCAACCGAAGAAAATTCGTCGTCCGTGAGAGCATAGCGCATCTTCAACAAAGGCTCGATGAAGAAAAGACTTATTAAAGAAAGAGGATTTGTCAACAGAGGAGTAGAGAATTCTACTACAAAAATCAAGAAATGATCGCACACAGCATTGGAAGGTATTTTGTTATACGACATCCGCCGTAGCTATTCCAATAAGCAAAGAGTTTTAATCTAATTTACATGCGATCAACAATGGAAATGTGTGCGTCGTAGGAAGATGGGTAACATTTACTCCTTCAAGGGTAAATGAATTGTTTTCTATGAGAATACTCGTTTGTCATTATTCCAACTTCATGCCTTCAAGATACAATATGAACGAGATATACAGTATACTCGACCGACGAACAAGATGATTGGGAGTTACAAGAAGACGGGTATGTCAGTTTTTCTGTATCACTTATAAACCCTGTCTCAAAGCACTGGCATTTCTTTATTTCATCAAAATTATTACCTACTATGAGGGTCAATAAAGTTTCAAAGGAATGTGCTATATTAAACTATTGTATTCAAATTGGATTACCTATCGATGTTGGATCAATAATAAGAAAGTCTCGCGTCGGATTAATCGTGCATGGGTCGTTGCATGGACTCGGACACCCATTGTCTCTGCATATTTTTAGGTTGTGTTGTATTTTAAAAGGGGGTCGCCAACCGTGTTGTCTGGCGAATTTAAATTTTAAATTTGATTTAAATATATATATAATTTAGAAAGTAAGATTTGACTTCGAAAATAATTTTAAATTCGAAAGTTTTAAGATATGAGATTAAACCGATCTCACATCCCAAATAAGTTTATATAAATGAGCACCACACCACAAACCGTGTATCTATCCCTAAGGATAGACACACTCGCTCGAGGGTGGGGCTCGATCAAATAAACTAGAAGTTTTAGTGACATCCGTTCGTCCGCGAACCAATTTTATAAGCCGACAAATTCCCCTCGCTTAATATGAAAGTATTAAACAGGTTTATATTACCTCGGGTTCTTTAAAATTCCCTATAAGGGCAAGCCCCTATAGCTAATTACATCTTAAGTGACTGGAATCACCTAAGAAAACTCTCGATAATAACCAATAATTCTCGCTCTCAAGAATTTCAAAGTTTAAGGTTTTCAAAGATCGAATTTCGAATTTCAATAGTGGAATGGATCAAATTTGGAACATTTTTGTTTTGTGAATCCGAAGGAAGAAAGGTAGGAGAAATCACCGATTCGAAGTGAACTTCGTAATTTCCCGACTATCCTATTGTTCGCTTCGAATTTAGGAAAGTCCTAATGTTTATTTAGTATTTCAATCTTACCAATTTTAATTAATTAGTGGCTTATATTTGTATGATAAAATCAAACAAATAAATTTAGAAGATGCGAGGGTTTATTGTCGTATCGGACGACTACCTCTAATCCTAAGACCTGTTAGGGCTTAATTTGCAATGCAAATGCCTAACAAAGAGGTCGAGGATTTATGTTGCATTGTGCAAGCTACCTCGAAGTCCTATGGCTTTGTTGTTTAATTCTAAGAAGGTTTTGTCAAGTAGGTTCAAGTTTTCGTTGATGACGATGGCCGTGTCGCCCACCATGCTCCAAGCTCCTCGTTGTCAGCAGGTTTAGTTTTAGAAATCATAAATCGGAGATGAGAAAAGTGTTTTGGTTTAGAGAAGTCTTAATTTCCAAGTGTTTTGTATTTCGATTAAAACAAATCTTAAAGTCGATTATAACGACACCTGCTAAGATCCCACTCGCTCCATCCTTCCGCATCATTATTTTTATCGGATTCACTTAGCCCGTATGAATTTGCTAAACTCAACCGAATGAGTTTCACACTTTCATTTAGCACCGTGGAAATCCCGTTAAGAACACGTAGGTTACATCATCCGAGGTATTCCCGATCATCCAACATGACGTTTTAATTTAGTCGCAATCGTAGTTTCGTGTTCGTTTCGTGATTAAATTTCGAGTTGTTTTATATTTCGAAATGTCATGGCGGTGAATTTTATCTCGCAATGACTTTTAACTTAGTTTTGGTTTCAGCTTAGTGGACTATCCTAAAGGTGTGGGTTTTCATGCAACAGATTGTTTTATCATGCAAGAAAAGTAAAGTGCATCCGCAATAAAGTAAATCATGTAGGAAGTAAATTGCAAGAAAGTAAATCGTAATAAAATAAAAGCGTACCCTGAGGGTCTTCCCGTCATCCCAAGCTACACTTAAAACACAATTAGAATATTTAAGCAAGTTCCTAGTAAAGCTAAGGAAAGGTTATGGTTTTCTACCAAATTCCTAATCATATACGCTAGTCATCTCCTATGACGTCTAGAGTTCTTTCGTGTTTTTGTTCGAGGACGATTTTCTTCATCAAAGAACAATTAAGTCCAATCGTTCTTATAAATATCCTATCATATCGAGGAAGTGCTTAAGAAGAATCTTAAACATCTTTTCAATATTTCTAGGATTGCTTTAAGTCCAAATGAATTTAATTATATAAATGAATCAATCGTCCGAGGTTTTCAAGTTTTGTTAACTCGCTCAGCTGAATTAAGACATTCGAATATCTTATGAAGTGAAGTAAGACTTCATTTAATGTTTCATTTAGAGTTATAATAATCAAAGCTTTCAAGGGTAAATTAGTATTTAAATGATTTGATTTAAGTTAAAAAGTCGTTTTATATTTAATTTCTTTTATGTCTTAAGTGACGTTATATTTAATTCAATTTAATTTAATCGAGTTTTAATTTAACTTAATTTAATTTAATTTGATTTGATGTTTAATTAATTTGATTTGATTTAATTTAATTTAATTTAATTATTTAATTTAATTTAATTTAATTTAATTGTTTAATTTAATTTAATTTAATTATTTAATTTAATTTTAATTTAATTTAATTTATAATTTTAATTCGAGATTTTAAAAGAGTTTAATGATTTAATTAAGTCTTTTAATATTTTAAATTTGAGTTATCATTTTAATTAAGAGTTAAATGTTAATGATATAAT
Organism: Papilionanthe hookeriana x Papilionanthe teres; assembly: GCA_022702705.1. Taxonomy (NCBI): domain Eukaryota; kingdom Viridiplantae; phylum Streptophyta; class Magnoliopsida; order Asparagales; family Orchidaceae; genus Papilionanthe; species Papilionanthe hookeriana x Papilionanthe teres. The sequence goes on from JAKZJZ010000870.1 coordinate 10,677, forward strand.
TAGTTTAGGATTTTTTAAATTAAAGAATAAATCTCTTCCTAATAAATATCCCTTATTTTAATAATTCCAATTTTATTATTCTTCCAAATTTAATCTATTATTTAATTAAAGTTTAATTATTTTAAAATTTGTTTAATGAGTTTCTACCCTTTAATTATTTAAATTTCAATCATCCAAATCAGATTAAGATCAAATGTTTTACTTGTTGATTTTTTATTAAACCTAAAGTTTTAATTAAGGGTTGAAAGTTTAATTACCATTTTACCCCTTAAGCTTAATAATTTCATAACTCACTAAATTGAACTTAAATGAACTTCGAAATTTTTATGTGACTTCACTCATATGTCAATAAAGACATGAGAGGAGAAAATGTGATTTTTCTCGTATTTAATTTATTTATATAATTATTTTTGGTGGAAAATAGAGATTTTCAAGGAAAATTTGATAACATGACCAAAGGAAAGTTTCTGTCCTTAAGAAAATTAGGGGACATTTCTAATGACCATGAGAAGCACTTGGACCAATTTTGGTGATTTTTTGAATTATATTATTTTTATTATAATTATTTTGAGTTTTGGAGTGTTAATTAATTTAAAAATAAAATAAATGTTGAAAAATGGATTTTATATTTTTCAAAAATCTCTCTGATATCAAGGAAACTAGAGAAACAAATTTTGCAATTTTCTGATTTTTCTATGATTTATTATAATTATTTTAGTGAAAATGCTAGAAAATACATTTTTTTTAATTTTAAAATTACCCTAGTGGCTTTAAAATTCAATATCTCACTAAATAGACCTAGGAAAAATATGTGATTTGTTCCTAAGTGATTAAAATTCAAAATGTGACATTTTGGTGAATTTTATTATTTTTGTGATTTTTATTATTATTTTTTATTTTTTAATTATTAAAAATATTAAAATATTATTAAAAATCAACTTTTTTAAAAAATTGAAATTTTAATTTTCTTAGGTTCCCCTGATATCGAGAAGCTCCAAAACCAATTTGGTGAATTTTTGAAAAGTATTTTAAAAGTTATGAATTTTTAAAGCTTAAAATGGCTAAGCTGACTTAATCAACCCAATTAGTGGGGCTAACCAAGTCCAATCGACCTCAAATTTTTATGGTGGATTCCTCTAATCCTAAAGGTCAGTGGAGAATTGATTTCAAGTCAATTTGATGCCTCGGTTAATTCTAATTAATTAAAGACCTATTTTGGGTGTTTAAGCCAATTAGGGTTGTTTTAAATGAACTAAGTCAAAACCTATTTTTCCTAGTGGTTCTCTGGTCATAAGGAACATCACCAAATTTTCCTAGAATTTATTTCACAACATGCTATTTACTGGAATTAAAATACTCAAAACAGTTGACTCGAACTTCGAAAAATCAAGAACTCTTCATAGGATGGCCTCCGACTTCGGAAAATTCGTGGAATGTTCCCAAATTCGTAGGCTTCAAAAGCCCTATGGTCTCATGCCATGGTGAATTGTATGCATGCATGGAGAATTAAAACAATGCAGAGAGTAAATAAATTATAAAAAATAAAATATTCGATGAAATTAAGTGATTTCTTTTCCACATTATTCTCCTCTTCACCGAGCAAGAGGGTATTTTTATTTTATTTTTCTCGATTTTTCTACACAGAGATATGAATTTTCAAGTTTAGGGAATTAAATAAATTAGAAAATCCCTAATTTTCTACTTATCCGAGCCGCGCGCCGCATCGCCCGCAGCCTCCGAAAGGCCACGCGGCGCACTCCCATTCGACGCCGCCACCCGAGTCGCGCGCCCGGCCCCGCGGTTCTCGTACCATCTCCCGGTCCGACGCGATCCTCGCCGTCCGTGCGCGCGTGTATCGAATGGACGCGCATCCGTTCATCATCCCCAAGTGTTCTCACCCGAGAGCCGTCCACACTAAATCCCTAAGATCTCACTCGATTCTCAATGGATTTTTACGTTCTTATACTCTATGCGATTCGTCTCAAGAGACGAACACATCTATACTGCTAACATGCATCGAAATTAAAGCATTTGAAATGGAGAATCTCCGTAGCTCCTGGATGAAGAGTTAGCTCATACCTTGGCTCGTAGAAGTGCGGCTTCAATCCGAGAGTTGTCGCACCTTCGATCGGGTCCCGAGCAAGCTTCCGCATGAAGTCTCCCGGTCTCGGTGAATCGTCCGGATATGATTTCAACCAAGCCCGATCACAAAGCTTCGGAGGTCGGAGCAACCGGGTGGCCCCGGAGATGGGGCTTTGATGGTGGACACCTTCTCTCGTCCGTGAAGGTGTAGAGCCAATCAATTTGGGAATCGTCTCACCGTGGAGAAGTGTCCCGGTTTCGGTGGAATTTCAACTCTGAAATCGAGCTTACAGCAGGAGAAACTGGCAGGGGATTTCACCTGGGATCAAGTGCTCTAAGGATGGAGAAGGGTCTCGGAACAATTTTGCAGTAGCTTCGACAAGGTTTGTGCTTCTTCTTTTTCATGGCCGAGAGGGGTGGAGTTTGAGCCGTAGTTGGTCGGGGGCCTCCTGTGGAGTTAGGGCTCGGGATCACCTGCTCTCGGTGAGGAGAAGATCAGCCATGGTAGCCACCTGGGGATTGGGCACCAACAAGTGAGAATTTCAATGTCGGCTCACATGCGAGCTCTCGCCATGGTGTTTTCCGCGGCTCGGTGGCCTGCCGGCTGTGCAATGGTCACCATCTTGGTCAAGTGGGTCGTGGCCTGGGTTTAGTGCATGCAATCGGCAAATGCCATGTGTAAAGTGGTCGAATCAAAGTAGAAAGGGGAAGGGGCCATTTTAGCTTATTTTGGTCAACCCATGCAAATGGGTTGGGTGCACCTCCCCAAGACTCCGGTTTCGGGCCGAGGAGGTCAGTGGGTCAACCTCCCATGTGTGGTGGAGTCTCCATCAAGGATTAGGTGCGCAAAGCATGGCTTAGAGTGCGACATGCTTAAGGTAAAAAAGCTTAAGGGAGGCTTAAGAAAAATCCCCCTCTTCTTGCCATAAATGGACTAATGACAAGTCAAAGCCCTCATGACTTCATGTGGCTTCGAGAATGGCTTGTTCATGGCTCCATTCGGTTTGGGAAAAGGTCGGCTTATTTCATGAAAAAGGGTTTTAGAAATATTTGGCATTTAGGGGGTAATTTGATATGCGGCTTGATTTGGAATGGTTTAATTGATGATTTTGCAACTTAGGGTGATTTTGATCAAATGGATGATGAGGGGAAGTGTCTTGTGGGCTTTAGGATGATTTGGGCTTTTGAATTTCAAGGAAATGGCTTTTGTGAGGGTTTAAGGGATGGGCCCTTAAGTTTAAAAATGAATTTATGGATGGGAATTTTGTAAAGAGGTTGGGCCAAATAATTGTTGGGTTTAGCTCATGGATGTGTCATGAGTGATTTGAAACAAATTTGGGGTGATTTGGATTCGAATCGGGTCGAATTTGGGTTAGGCTTGGGTTTAGGTCAAAAATGGGCCTTTCGACCTCGGGTCGAGTTTCGAGTGGGACTTGGGTTCAAATTTTGGGCAAATCATGTTAGGGTTTTGTTTGTGGGAATGTTAAGGAAGATTTAGAAAAGATTTGAGGTTAATTGGAGTCGAATCGGGTGAGTTCGGGTTAAGTTCTCGGTCATGGGTCCAAATCGTGCTTTAAGGCCAAAAGTGAGATCGATCCAAATGTCAATCAAATTGACTCGAATTTGGTCTAAATTGGTATCGGGAATGTTGAATTGAAGTTTAGAATCGAATTGGACCAGAATTGGGTCAATTGATAGGTTTGGTTTAACATCGGGTTCACTTTTGGGTTAAATCGGTCAATTTGGGGTTTTGACAAAAGTAGGGTAAATCGACAAAATTGGCCCATGGTGTAGTTGGACAAAATGAAATTGGGAATATTTAGGATTTGCTGGAATTTTCTCGGGAATTTTCTCGAATTTTTGGATTTTTAGGCCAAGAAGGGTATTTTGGGTATTCGGAGGGTATCGGGGGTATTTTTGGAATCTTTGGTATTTTTGGGTATGGATGATCAATTTGAGTGATGTGGAGATGTTTGGAATTGATTTTGGAAAATTTTGGGTAATTTGGAAATTTTGCAAAAATTTGGTAATTTCATGGTTTTGTAGTGTTAAGTAGTGTAGGGTCTCGTGGGTCAAAAATCGAAAATTTGGGAAATCAAGATCGGGTGAATTTAGGTGGAAAGAAATCATTTTGGTTGAGCCATGAAACCATTTCAAGCCCATATGAGCCATGAAAGGACTCATTTCGAGGCATTCACTATGCTGTTCCTAACCCTCTTACCAAGGGCTTAGTGGTTAAGAACCATCCATGCGAATCACCTACATGAGTCGGAGGTTAAGTTGGGTATGGGTGTGGTTTTAGGAAGTGTGTGAAATGTAGTGTGTAAGTGTAGTGTATGTAAGTGTATGTGTAAGTCAGCCCCTTCACTGCACTCAGCCACCTGTATGCGCCCTAAGGCCAAAGAGTCCTATAGAACTCATCCTTTAAATTTCCACATTCGATTTCAACCCTCTAGGTGATTAGGGGTCTATAGTCAAGTTTCAGGAGTTTGCAGGAGTTTAGAAGTGGTTTGAATTTCTAAAATGTGGGTCCCAATTCTAGTCCTCTAAGATAGTCAAAGGAAAAGCCTAAGGCTAGATCCTAAGCACTAAAAAGAAGAAGGGAAGACCTCATCAAAAATGAGGTCAACAAATGGACCCCCAATAGTGTGGTGAGCCGACTGAGCACACCGCGCGTATCGTGCCGACCGAAGCGATCAACAAAACCAACACAGTATGTCCAAGTGACGAACTTAGGACGAAGTGAAGAGTTTCGCCGGGGAGTGTCAAGTATATCTCCGGAACCGAGATTCTCGAACTCTCGTCGGGGAAAGGAAAAGGAGGTGAATCCCAAATCACACGATCTCGGGGAATTTCGATTTAGATTTTATTTTGTTTTAGTTTAAGTTTTGATGTGCGAGTTTAAATTTTAGTTCTGAGTTTCAATTTAGATCAAGTTCGTCAAAATTAATTCGAGAAATTGGATTCGAAATGAGAATTGGAATTTCGAGGTTTTAGATATAACATCTTTAACCTCGAAAGAAAATTGAATCGATTAGATTGAATCGTTGCAATGAGAAGAGATCTCGCAGCAATGTGGTGTTGGATGTAAAAATCCTTAACCTCAAGAGTTCGATTTTGATGTATTTCATCGCAATAAGGAAAGAATCCTAAAGCAATGCAGCCTCTGATGTAAATCCTCAACCCAAAAGTTTGAATTTTGATGTATTTCATTGCAATAGGAAAGAATCCTAGCAAAGGCAGCTTTCGATGTAAAATCCTCGACCCAAAAGTTTGAATTTTGATGTACTTCAAAGGCAAAAGGAAAATAATCCTAAAGCAAAGGCATTCTGATGTGAAATCCTCGACCCAAAAGTTTGAATTTTGATGTACTTCAAAGGCAATAGAAAAGAATCCTAAAGCAAAATAGTCTTGATGTGAAATCCTCGACCCAAAAGTTTGAATTTTGATGTACTTCACATGCAATAGAAAAGAATCCTGAGCAAAGGCAGACTTCGATGTGAAATCCTCGACCCAAAAGTTTGAATTTTGATGTACTTCATTGTAATAGGGAAAGAATCCTAAAGCAATGCAGCTTGATGTAAAATCCTCGACCCAAAAGTTTGAATTTCGATGTACTTCAAAGGCAACAGGAAAAGAATCCTAAAGCAAGAGTAATGGATGTGAAATCCTCGACCCAAAAGTTCGAATTTTGATGTATTTCAAAGGCAATATGAAAAGGATCCTAAAAGCAAGCAGGAGGATGTAAAATCCTCGACCCAAAAGAGTTTGATTTTGATGTATTTCAAAGGCACATGGGAAAGAATCTTAGCAAGAAGCATACTTGATGTAAAATCCTCGACCCAAAAGAGTTTGATTTTGATGTATTTCAAAGGCAATAGTGGAAAGAATCCTAAAGCAAGCAATTGGATGTAAAATCCTCGACCCAAAAGGTCGAATTTGATGTATTTCAAAGGCAATAGGAAAAGAATCCTAAAGCAAAGGTAGTCTCGATGTAAAATCCTCGACCCAAAAGGTTGAATTTGATGTATTTCAAGGCAACAGAAAAGAATCCTAAAAGCAAGGCAAGCTTCTGATGTAAAATCCTCGACCCAAAAGAGTTTGATTTTGATGTATTTCAAAGGCACAGTGAAAGAATCCTAAAGCAAAGGCAATTTCGATGTAAAATCCTCGACCCAAAAGATTTGAATTTGATGTATTTCAAAGGCAACAGAAAAGAATCCTAAATAAAGGTAGCTCGATGTAAAATCCTCGACCCAAAAGGTTGAATTCGATGTATTTCAAAGGCAATAGAAAAGAATCCTAAAGCAAGCAGCTTTGATGTAAATCCTCGACCCAAAAGAGTTTGATTTGATGTATTTCTAAAGGTAACAGAAAAGAATCCTAAAGCAAGTGCAAGCTGGATGTAAAATCCTCGACCCAAAAGAGTTTCGATTTTATTTGATTGATATTCGATTCGAGATCCGGAAGAAATTGAATTTGAATTCGATCGAGACTCAAGCCTGGAAAGATCGAATTCGGAAATTGGAAATTTGGAAGGATGAGTTTCAACTCGATCGAAATTTGATTTAAAATTCGATTCGAATTTGGAAGATCAAGTTTGAAACTCGATCGAGATCGATTTGAAATTTGATCGAGAATTTGATTTGAATTTGGAAAGATCAAATTCGAAATTCGATCGAGAGTGGATTTGAAATTTGATCGAGGATTCGATTTGGAATTTGTAAAGATGAAATTTGATTCAAGTTCGGAAGGATGGAATTTGAGATTTGTGTTGATTTCGTTTATCTTTTAATGGTTCAAATTTTATTTTATTGTTTATTTAATGTTCATGTGAACTTGGTGTTTGTCATTTTTCGCATTTTTTTTTAGAAAGTTTTCTTTTATTCTCTTTTTTTGTTTTATTTCTTTTTCTCGTTCTTTCGTTCGAAGTTCATTTAACTTTAATGGCGTTTCCCAATCAATTTGCACAAAAGAGGTGAAGGCCAAAAACGTGACATGGTCACTTTCATTCCAATCATGTTGAAAATACATCATACAACTCGATCCGGAATATATCTCATACAATCCATGTAGACTCAAAGCTGATCGTGTATGATCTTGTTGATCCATCAAAAGAATCATCCGTCAAAAATCCATGTTCTGAATAGTGAGGTACATGGTCAATAACATCACCTTCCAAGCCATCCTCGGCAAGGATGCCGACTGGAAGTACGTCGGAGGTGCGATATTTCCCATGTAACTCACAGCTCGTAAGGCCTGAGGTTCTCTAGCTCCGGGTCCGTCGGAAATGGTAAGGTATTTTGTCGTCGTCCATCCTCCCGAAAGTAACCGAGATTCGCTCCACCGGCACCCCCGGTATGCAATGCTTTGCGATATCTCGCTCCGTTACCTCGCAAGCATCATGACGGAACCCACCGTAGAAGGTATCTTTACCGGCCCTCGGAACTCACCCGGGCCTCGCTATCCGGAGGTCGTATCCGAACATGATGTTACACTCATTCAAGAAAGAGACCGTGCGTAAAGGTCCGACGAAGTCGTGGTGATCAATATGCGGGGGTATGCGTCACCCCGTTTGTAGATGTTGATAATGCAGCTATTAGGCATGCAATCCGCCGGCAAGTACTCTCCATGTTATCAATCTTTTTACCATTCTCTCGATAACTAATGGCATCGGATCCACTCGCCCATGACAGAGTATCCCCGTGGGTTTCCCTTCGTCTTCAAAGAAAGTCAGTAGCAAGATCCGCATCAGTATCGTGATTCTTCCTTTCCCCGGCATCCATCTCCGGGTTCCGAGTATGTGTTTTCCTCAGTGCGGCTCGCTCGGCCCATTCTCTTCGTATCCCGGATACAATCCATGATTTGCCGTTGTTCATACTCCGAAAATACGTCGGCTGTGTAGCTCGAGGCCTTCTAGTATGTCGATTCTTCTTCCTTTAATTCTCTCGAAGTATTCGAAAGTTTTCTTTTCAACATTCTCGCATTCTCTCCAGCTCGTATTCCGGAATGATCCGCAGATGGCGAGGCCTCGTGACATATCATGGGATATATGGTTCGATCCCTTCACGTTCCCCTCGCATACCTCGGCTCCTCGTGGATGATGTCCGTCGGACATCCCCCGGGCTGCTTCCGCAACAAGGTCATGCATTACCGGTGGTTCTATCCGGTGGCGTGGCAGCTCTTCTTCTTCCGATCTTTCGGAGATTTCCCCGGTTCTTTCCGTCATCCTAGAGCCGGCCTCCTTTCTTCTGTGTTCCCGGTGAACCGGTGTCCTCGAAGTGTATGTGCCGGCATCGCAACTGTCTCATCGCGCTGGTCCGCAGCCTAGTTTTGTTAACATCTTACTTGGATACGGCGATTCTTATTCCTTCGTTGCGCGGCTGCGAGAGTAGCCCTCCGAACTTCTGAATCTCCGCGGCGCGCGCCGACAAGCCTCGCCCTCCGCCGTAGCCGACTACGACTTCATTTTCTTGTCTTCTTCGGTGTTTGCTTTTCTTTTCTTGTTGTTGGATCGGTGGCTCGGGCCACCCACTTTCATCACCGTCCGTCCGGCGCTCTTCTCGCTAACTCGGGACCCGCCCACTTTCCTCGCATCGTAGGCTCCGCCGGTGCGAAATCTGAGTCAATCTCGATTATCGCTCCATCTTTCACCCTCTTTTCATCGAGTGCAAGGCTTACGCCATTCTTAAAGTTCAAGACCAACCGCCCGTTCGACATTTCCCTGCGAAAAGACAAGGAAAAGGATCAGTGGTTGTACTAAGAACAAGAACATTAAGAAAATGTTTATTAAAGATACATTTTTTGTTATTCTTATATTTTGAAATTTAACAGGAATGAAGTAGGATAAGATGAGGGAAGAGATTTTGATTTGAAAAAGAAAACAAGGAAAACTTAATTATCATGATTTTATTTATTTTAAGCACTTTTTATTTTTGGGTTCTGACCCAATCATAAGTAATTATTCGCTCCGTGTTTCTGTGTGGATGAAGAATTCATTCCCTCGAAACATCGCAGCCGTAATACTTTTTCAAGTATCGTCCGTCGATCGGAAGCATATGTCGTTCTCCCCGGCAATTCACTAGCCGGGTAGGAACCTCCCGAGTATATCGCTTCAACCACAAACCGGTCCTTCCCAAGTGGGTTCAAATTTTCCTCCCATCTTGCGGTGCAAGAATAGTTCTCGAGAACGAGAACTAAGTCACCAACTTCGAAAGTTCTCGCGACTCGGATTGTCATAGCGCTCGAACCATTTTAGCTTCGGTATAGTTCTAAATTCGTTGCGCCGCAAGTCTTTTCCTTCCAAGCTTTCTAATTCTTCGAGTCGTAATCCGGCGTTTTCTTCCGTCGTGATCTTGTTTCGCAACCGCAATTCCGAGTGAAGGAAGCCGAACCTCTAAAGGTAACATCGCTCGGACCCATACACCGCAGCGTAAGGTGTAGCTTCGAGTAGGAGTTCGAAGGTCGTCCTACAGAGTCTCACAAGACTTCTAACAATTTCTCATGCCAATTTCTCTTATTATCATCCAAGGTTTTCTTTAAGATTTGAACGAGAGTTTTATTAAAAGCCTCGCCGATGCCGCTTTGCTCTCGGGTAGTAAATTGTCGAGTATCGCCAGCCGATTCCGTGTCTCCCGACAAAATTGTTGATTTGTGTGCTTCCGAATGCCGACCCATTATCCGAGATGATCCCGCGCGGCACTCCGAAACGGTAGACAACTTGTTCTCGAAAACCAGAAGACGTGGTGTGCTTTCACTTCTCAAGTGGAACCGCTTCGCCCACTTGGAAAAGTAATCCGTAGCCGCAAGAATGAAACGATGTCCTTTCGAAGATGGTGGTTCTATCGGACCCACTATATCCGTGCCCTAACATTCAAATGGCCACGACGCAATTGTCTGCATGTAGCACATTCGGAGGTTGGTGTAGAACCACTCCGTGCACTCGGCATTGATGACGCCTTCGGCGATTTTCATGCGATCGGTCATCATCGAGGGCCGTAGTACCCTAGTCTTTTAATTTTCATTTTCATCTTGGACCCGACCGGTGAGCGCCACAGAGTCCCGAATGCACCTCTTTAACAATTTCACGGCTCTCTGACCCGCTTAGGCACCTTAGTCACATTCTGATCAAAAGACCTTCTCGTATAATGTGTTGTTTATTAATGCGTAGATGCAGTTCTTTTCGATCCGATGGGCTAACGACCTATCGTCCGGTAGCTTTCCCGTTTGCGGTGTAGCTTCATCAATGGCCGTCGCCAATCTTCTCGTGTTTTCTCGTCACCGCCGCAACCGATTCTTTTTCTTTTGCCGATTTGTGTATCGTGTCTATGTCGAGCCGTGATAGGACTCGACGTCCGTGAACCGACACTTCCACCGATTCATCTTGCAAACAGCAAATTCTTTTGCGAGACGGCTAAAGCATCCGCTAAAGTATTTTCTTTTCCGGGAATTTTGTAAATCGTCACATTCGGAATCTGTTCCAACAACCGTACGACATACCGGAAGTATTGTTCGAGTCTTGGTTTAAAATTCCGTATTGTCCCATGATCCGCCGAATGATTAACCGTGAATCCCCGTAGATGTTGATGTCCGTTATCCCCATTCGAATGCGTTAATTCCAATCCCGTTACGAGGGCTTCGTATTCTCGCTTCGTTGTTCGTACACCTGGCTCCGTCAAGCGGTAGGAGTATCTTAACATCCCCCGCTCCAGTGTTAGTAAAGATTAGCCCGATTCCCCGCCTTACCGGCACTATCACTCGCGATTCTTCGTCTTTGTGTGCCGAAGATGCTCCGTCGAAATATAATTCCCAACGTCGATCATCAAGGTCTTCTAGGTTCATTATTCGTTCATCCGGCAAATCATCATCGAGAGGAGATTCGCCGCAAAGGGTGTGCCGCGAGGAAGTCCGCTAAGACTTGTCCCTTTACCGCACGCAGGCACGAAAGTTATATCGAATTGCAATAATATCATCGACCATCCGGCAAGTCCGCTGAAAGTGTCGGACGAGTCATCAAGTATCGCAATGGATTAAACTTCGAAATCAAGTCGACCTTATGAGAAAGCATGTAGTGCCCGAGCTGAGCGGCGAAGATCGTGGCCAAACAATGCTTTTCAATTGCGGGATACCTTACTTCCGTCTGAAGTAAACGACGCGCTTAAGTAAGTAAAGAGCATTTTCTTTACCCTCATCATCGACTCGGCCAACATGGCTCCGAGAGAGTCATCTAAAGCCGCGGTGTAAAGTATCACGGCCTACCCGAGACCGGGGTCGCTAAGACAGGAGGTGTCATTAAATATTGTTTAATGTCTTCGAAGGCCTTCTCGGCATTTCTCTTCCCAAATAAATTTGGCGTCCTTTTTAACTAGTGCCGAGAAAGGCCGACACCTACCCGACATGCTTCGAGATAAAGCGTCGAAGATATGCCAGCCTTCCTCGAAAAGATCGTAGTTGTTTTAAGGTTTCGGAGGCGGCATTTCTAAGATGGCTTTAATCTTCTCCGGTCGATTTCAATTCCACGATGTCTGACAACGAATCCTAAGAATTTCCCGAGGTGACGCCGAAGGCGCATTTTAAGGGATTCATCTTAAGGTTAAATTGTCTTAATCGTTCGAAAACAATTCTCAAATCATACAGTGGTTTTCCTTTACTTTGCTTTTGATGACGACATCGTCCACGTAGCACTCGACTCGATTGTGGATGAGATCATCAAAAATTCTTGTCATTGCTCTTTGGTAAGTCGCTCCGCGTTCTTCAGTCCGAATGGCATCACCGTGTAAAGAAAATACTCCGATCGGCGTTCCGAATGCTGTAAGCTTTTCATCTTCTCGAGCCATTTTTATCCGGTTGTATCCCGAAGATCCATCCATGAATGAGAATATTTCATGTGTCGAAGCAATATCAATCATCGCTTCCGGAATCGGCAGAGGGAATTCATCTTTTGGACATGCCTTGTTTAAATCTCTCGAAGTCCACACAAATTCCGATCCGACCATTCTTCTTCCGACCGACACCACATTGGCTAACCAAGTCGGGTATTGTTCTTCACGAACAAATTTAGCGTCTATTAGCTTTTTAACTTCGGCTATGACTTGTTGTTCGATTTCTAGACGCATTCTTCTCGGGACCTCGTCCGACCGGAATGTGGCAGGATCCACTCCTAGCTTATGGATCGCAACCTCTCGGAGCTAATCCCGACATTTCATCGTAGCTCCAAGCAAAACAGTTTTTAAATTCCATTAATAACTTGATTATTTCTTCGGAGTCTTCTTTATCGAGTAAGGAGCTAACAAAGGTAGGTCTAGCTCTTCGTTAGTACCTAAGTTAACTTCCGTTAACTCATCTATCATGGATTTAATTTCTTCTTCGAATTCTGGTGGAGCGTCTCCAATTTGTAAATCTTCGAGTTCGTCTCGTAGTTTCCATGCAGCTTATTGGACTTGCAAGTGAGAACCAAGCAAAATTCGCATCGTCAACCGACCCTACCGTGCTGAATCCGAGTCCATACTTCGAATCGATGGACGACCGGAGTTATTCCATAACTTTTCAAAATGTCGAGATCGGTCTTTCGTCCATCGTCGAGGTAAGAAACCACGTTGAATTAAATTTTGAACACAAGGAGAGTACCACTCAAAAGGTAATTCCATTAATTCTGATGAAGTGACATCTTCGAATTGTACATTATTTTCGCTTGAGGAAGAAGCACCGCGTAGAATTTGATCGGCGTCAGACCGTCACTACGTACCTCTTTGACCTCCATACCCTCGATCTTATTAGAATGGATCGGAGTTAGGGTCATAGTATGTACGTAGTGGTTAATCTTCTCGTACATTGATTTGTATTCTTCGTTCTTTTCATCTTCGAGGGAGATCTTCGTATTGCGGCTTCTTTCGACTTATTGTCGCCGCTTCTGCTCGATTTCTTTTCTTCTTCGTAACTATCTTCCCAATCAACATTGATGGCGGGTTTTCTCCGTCCAACTGTCCTAATGTCTCTACCACGGCCTCGTCCCCGGCCTCGACCTCGGATGCGAGTCGTGGAGAAACCTTCACCATCTCGCCGAAGGGAGTGGTGAGTGATCGTTGGACTGTGACTTCGTGTTCTTCGTTGTCCCGAACTTTCTTGCTTCATTTGTTACGGTATCTCCTGGAGAAGATTGTTTTCTTTGGCGGTGCATAATAAGCCGCATCTTCATGGATCCCAATCTCATGTACTGAGAATGGTTGTAAGTCGCCTTTGATGCACCGTTCCCCTCCATCGTAATATTCGATGCACCGATGCGTAGATGATGGTACCATCCTCGTTTTCATGTATCCATGGTCGGCCCAAGCAGAGCGTTGAACGACGTTTCGAATCAATTATATGAAATTTTGCAGTTGTCTTTGCTAAGTCACCGGTTTTCATCAAGCAGCGTTATCGACCCGAGGGCTCTTTCTCCTTTCTCGTTGAATCCTCTTAATAACATTTTGTCGGCCTCGAGCTCACGAGCATCAATTTCCAAGTATACTAGTGTTCGAAGACTCATTATATCGATTGATGCTCCCGGATCCACCAATACTCGGAGAGCGTAAACTTCCCAATCAGAATCGAAATGTACAACTGGCCTGTGATTCGGATCCGTCCTAGTAGCAGTCATCGTCCGCGAAGGTAACACCTCGTCGTTCCTTTAACGAGCAAACCTCATCTAAGGAATCTCCGGCCATTCGAGCTAAGCAAATTTCCGGATCAAGTAAGGCCTCGATCGTAGCTTCCCTCATCTCCTTTCGATAAGATGAGAGCATCGTAAATGCTCGCGCTCGGCTCGTAGTTTCCTAAGATGGGCTAGCACGTTGTAGTCCACTTTGTTTTCATGCATCTCGCCTTCTTCTCGAATGGGTATGTCTTCTCGCCGGGGTTGGTTCTTCTCGAACAACCACCGCTTTCCTTCGTCTTTCGGACCCATTCTCGGAGGTAGAACTTTTCCACTTCTTAGGTCGACTTCCGTAATTTCTTCCGAATCTAGTGTCGAGCTTCGTCGTGTCTCCTCCCGAATCGGAATGACCGGCTCTTCCGGATTATCTTCCAAATCAAGGCTCTAACTCTATCGTAACCGGAGCTCCTCGAAACTCGACGCATAGATCCGTCGTTCGTCGAACTCTCGCAGCCTCCTCGATGGATGCCTTCTTCGTCATTTTGATCGTCGAGATCTCGTATGATTCGAGAATTGTCGTTGGTATCGAAATCGACGCCCGGATTGTCGCTAGTTACGTAATCGTTAGAAACAAATCAAAACGTAGCCAACGCCATCACCCTTATCATTATATGATCCCACCGAAGTGAGCAGATAATCATACAAAATCGCAGGTTCGAGGGATTTCTCCCCGAACCGGAAACAACTATCCTAGATAAGCAGCTCCTAGTCTAGCCTTAGGAATCTCGGTCCCCTCTTCTTCGTCAATTTTCTTCTTCTTCGATTGTCTCCCGTCGAGGTGGTTCTTCTATCGCAAGTGATAAGACTCGGCCAACTGGTCTCGAACTCTGAATCAAGCTCGCACCGAAGCTGTTCGGATGTTATCTAAAATCTTCTTCGAAGACCTTGTCCAGTGCGGTAGTCCATCCATCGTTGGTCGCATGTGGGTTCTATCTGAATGACGGGATCGGTCGAGATAACATCGACGTGAACCTCCTTTCGGGGTTCCTTCATGTACTCCTTCGGATTGTTATATTTCCTTTCCGAAGGTCGTCGCTGAGCCAACTTTTTAAGGTAACGCAGCCTTTCTATCTTGTGCCCAAGCATCCGATGGTAGGGGCAAAAGTCGGGATCACCTTTCTTGCTGACTTCCTCTGCCGGCTTCTGGGCACAGCACGGAAATCCGGAGTTTTCATTAAGCCGCTGAACATCTTCTGCACTCGCTTCATTTTTGAACGGATATTCTCTCGCTCGAAGCTCCCTCAATGTACGTCGCGGACGAGACGCGTCGGTTCATACCGCGGAGACGATCGATAGCCGGACCGTGGTTGTCGGTAATTTTGTCGTGGTTGCCGCGGCCATTCCTCGTGGTATTTCAGACGGCTGTTTGCCTTCGTCAACCGCCGCAACGATCCCGGATTTCTTCTCGAAGGTCTTCACCGGCTCGCTCGTCCGTCTTGTCGCGCAAAACTTAATTGCTTCGCCTTCTCTCGCAAGCTTCCGGCCTTGCTTAACAACTTCTCAAAAGTCTTAATAGTGAATCCCTCGAGGAGAAGTGCTATCGGCCGTGAATGCTTTTAAGCAAGATGCCGACCGCATGTTATTCTTCGCAGCTGTGGTTCACACTTCATGCTTAAATTTCTCCATCGAAGTATGTAATCCACTAGAGTTTCATTCGGCCTTTGTTTCTCTACCACTAAATCACCTATGCAGTGATGTGGTGCCGAGCTCCGACAAATCGCTTAATGAAGAGACTCTCTAGCTTCGAGAATGTCTTCACGTAACCGGCTGGGTACCCCGCATACTCGCCGAAGGCGATTCCCGACAGCATCGCTAACGAACCGTCGGAAGAGTAGCGCATCGCTCCCGCCGCATTGCAACAATCGGCACGAAAGTGTGCAACATGCCGTCTGGGGTTCCCTGCTCCGTCGAAGGTCTTAAACAGAGGTGGTACGAAGCCTTCCGGTATTGGACATGGCCGAATTCTTCCCGGGTAAGGTCTACCCGTCCGAATGGATGTCCCGTTCTTCGATCGGTGCTAAGGCTTCTCGCACCTCGCCGCTCTTACCAAGTTCTTGATATCCTTTTCGTGGATCATACTTAGTGCCGTATCCTTTTTTCACTCGGTCATCCCCATCGACGGATGTAATCTCCTTTCCTCTGCCGTCTACGATGTGAATGACTTCCGGGGGTGTCTCTCTATGTGGTCGTACTTCGACTCCGGAGAGTGGCCGCAGCTATGGCCATCTCTTCCATCCTCTTCGCCATTCGAGCGATCGTGTCGTCCTTTTCCCCGAAGCCGTCTTCTTCCATCGCTCTCGGCTCCTCTCTTCTCGCACGTGCAGGAGCACCTCGAGAAGCCGATGAAGCTCGTGTCTCAACCATGTCGATTTCTCGCATATTCATTGTCCATGAATTCCGATACGAGTCGATCTCATCTCCGAACTTTTCTTCTCTTTTCTTTCGCCAACCGTCTGATGTTCCGTTCTCAACTTTTCCATGGCATCTTCTAGCTGGAGCTTTCGTGTATCTTTCGTGGTTGTCATGCGATGGTCTGCCGGGTCCTTTTTCACGAGTCCCCTTCATCGCAAGCAGCACTTCTTCGCATTCCAGCCCTCCTCGGCGAGACTTTCTCTGTCGCCGTCGTTTCGCCTCAACCGCCCCGTAGTGGGACGCCACACCATCCTTCTGAGCTGAACAGGTGTCTATGACCGCATGGTCCATCTACCAAATGCCGGAAGGTGGTATCCTCCCTAATCTGTAATCCCGATACTACGATAGGCGGGCTAGCCTTCATTCTCTTGCTTCGCTTTTCTATCATGACTACGGGTTCTACTCGGGGCCCAAGAAGGGATTCGATCGGCACCCGTCCTATCCTTCGTAGAATTTCCGACACTGGGCAGCTTTTCCTTCTTTGCTGGCTTTTCTACCAAAGTTCGACAAACGAGCAAACCGCGTAGTTCTAGTTCTTTCTTGCGGCTATTGCCAGTAGTATGCGGGTCGTGGTAATGTGGCAAAGAATCTTGCGAACATTCTCTTCATCCTCTCGCGCTTGAGAGGGGATGGAACTCCGCTTCCTTCCAAAAGTGGTATGTAGTCGCAAGGTGTATATTCTGCAGCGGTGTATATTCGGCAACTCGGAATTTCCTCCAGAAGGCTATCTCGCAGCCTCCGGCCTCGGCGATCCTTCTATTTCTATTTCTTCTTGGGTCTTTGCCGACGGATCTATCTTGAACCGGACCCGATTTCGAAGACAGAAGGTCTTACAGAAGATCCGTACCCTCCACGCGTAACAAGTTTATCATAGCTCCGGATTTCTTCCCCTTCGATTTGCGTGTCGGGTAGGTGCAGTAAACAACTAGACCCAAGGGGGGTAGTAAGAATGCCCTCCCATGGACGGCAGCAGATTCTCCTAGCTCCGGACCCTCGCAGGGAGGAAATCTCGGGTCGACCTAAGGCCGAACTCGAGCACGGGTTCCTCAGCCCGCATACCTTGTTCGTCAAGCGGCAAAGAGGGAGACGTCTGTGACCTCGACGTTCGTAGCTGAATCCTCGTCCAAATCGGATGACCCCATTGTCGGGCAGAATTTCATCCTTATGCATGCGAAGTCCAGCCCGTTGGTGAAGGAGAAAACTCGGCCGTGGCTTCCATTTCCGCAAGGCAGTACTTCGGTTGTCATCCTAGTTATGCTTCTTTTCTTCGTGACGAAGAAAAGAAAGGAATTAAAAAGAGTCCGAACTTATTCTTTGTTCATGTATTTATAAAAAAGAATCATTTGTTAAAAGAATCACTTATTAGAGGGTTTTGTTTATTGTAGAACGGAATGTTCAAAGGTGTAGAGAAGGTAAGGAATCCGATTCAGTAAAGGAAAAGAAAGTCTTAAGCAAGACTTCCCGACTCGAAGGATCACTCCTAAACTAACACCTATCTGGGTCCACCCCACCTCGTAAATGAGGTAAAAGGATCTCGTAACCTCTCTCGCTTAGGGGTGTCTAAACAAGCCGGCTCCTAAATCCGAGAGAATGTTCGCTATACTCGTTCAAGATAGAAATGAACATAGTATTCCAACGGAAAGAAGGGTAGTTTGATCCATTAGTGACATGGATACACTACCGATTTTTGAAAGCGAACTATTCGATTATAATGGAGAGAGGAATACTCCTCACATGGAGTCGCCGAAGTTGCTCGGCATATTTTTAGTGTTGTGTTCGTATTTTAAAGGGGGTCGCCTAAATGTAGTTGTCGGCGAATTTAAATTTTAAATTTGATTTAAATATATATATAATTTAGAAAGTAGTATTTGACTTCGAAAATAATTTTAAATTGAAAGTTTTAAGATATGAGATTAAACCGATCTCACATCCCAAATAAGCTTATATAAATGAGCACCGCACCACAAACCGTGTATCTATCCCTAAGGATGTGACACACCGCTCGAGGGTGGGGCTCAATCAAATAAACTAGAAGTTTTGTGACATCCGTTTCGTCCGCGAACCAATTTTATAAGCCGACAAATTCCCCGCTTAATATGAAAGTATTAAACAGGTTTATATTACTCGGGTTCTTTAAAATTCCCTATAAGGGCAAGCCCCTATAGTTAATTACATCTTAAGTGACGGGAATCACCTAAGAAAACTCTCGATAATAACCAATAATTCTCGCTCTCAAGAATTTCAAAGTTTAAGGTTTTCAAAGATCGAATTTTGAATTTCAATAGGGAATGGATCAAATTTGGAACATTTTTGTTTTGTGAATCCGAAGGAAGAAAGGTAGGAGAAATCACCGATTCGAAGTGAACTTCGGTAATTTCCCGACTATCCTATTGTTTCGTTCGAATTTAGGAAAGTCCTAATGTTTATTTAAGTATTTCAATCTCGCTAATTTTAATTAATTAGTGGCTTATATTTGTATGATAAAATCAAACAAATAAATTCTAGAAGATGCGAGGGTTTATTGTCGTATCTGACGACTACCTCGGAATCCTAAGACCGTTAGGGCTTAATTTGCAATGCAAATGCCTAACAAAGAGGTCGAGGATTTATGTTGCACTGTAGCAAGCTACCTCGAAGTCCTATGGCTTTCGTTGTTTAATTCTAAGAAGGTTTTGTCAAGTAGGTTCAAGTTTTGTTGATGACGATGGCCGTGCCGCCCACCATGCTCCAAGCTCCTTGTTGTCAGCAGAGGTTTAGTTTTAGAAATTATAAATCGTGAGATGAGAAAAGTGTTTTCGTTTAGAGAAGTCTTAATTTCCAAGTGTTTTGTATTTCGATTAAAACAAATCTTAAAGTCGATTATAACGACACCTGCTAAGATCCCACTGGCTCCATCCTTCCGCATCATTATTTTTATCGGATTCACTTAGCCCGTATGAATTTGCTAAACTCAACCGAATGAGTTCCACACTTTCATTTGCACCGTGAAATCCCGTTAGCAACACGTAGGTTACATCATCCGAGGTATTCCCGATCATCCAACAAGACGTTTTAATTTAGTCGCAATCGTAGTTTCGTGTTCCGTTTCGTGATTAAATTTCGAGTTGTTTTATATTTTCGAAATGTCGTGCGTGTGAATTTTATCTCGCAATGACTTTTAACTTAGTTTTGGTTTCCGCTTGTGGACTATCCTAAAGGTGTGGGTTTTCATGCAATAGCTTGTTTTATCATGCAAGAAAAGTAAAGTGCATCCGCAATAAAGTAAATCGTAGGAAAGTAAATCGCAAGAAAGTAAATCGCAATAAAATAAAAGCGTACCCTGAGGGTCTTCCCGTCATCCCAAGCTACACTTAAAACACAATTAGAATATTTAAGCAAGTTCCTAGTAAAGCTAAGGGAAAGGTTATGGTTTTCTACCAAATTCCTAATCCTATACCTAGTCATCTCCTACGACGTCTATGTTCTTCGTGTTTTTGCTTCGAGGACGATTTTCTTCATCAAAGAACAATTAAGTCCAATCGTTCTTATAAATATCCTATCATATCGAGGAAGTGCTTAAGAAGAATCTTAAACATCTTTTCAATATTTCTAGGATCGTTTTAAGTCCAAATGAATTTAATTATATAAATGAATCAATCGTCCGAGGTTTTCAAGTTTTGTTAACTCGCCTCAGTCGAATTAAGACATTCGAATATCTTATGAGTGAAGTAAAGACTTCATTTAATGTTTCATTTAAGAGTTATAATAATCAAAGCTTTCAAGGGTAAATTAAGTATTTAAATGATTTGATTTAAGTTAAAGTTTAAATTGAATTGTTCAAGTCGTTTTATATTTAATTTCTTTTATGTCTTAAAGTGATGTTATATTTAATTCAATTTAATTTAATCGAGTTTTAATTTAACTTAATTTAATTTAATTTGATTCGATGTTTAATTAATTTGATTTGATTTAATTTAATTTAATTATTTAATTTAATTTAATTTAATTTAATTATTTAATTTAATTGTAATTTAATTTAATTTAATTTAATTTTAATTTAATTTAATTTATAATTTTAATCGAGATTTTAAAAGAGTTTAATGATTTAATTAAGTCTTTTAATATTTTAAATTCGAGTTATCATTTTAATTAAGAGTTAAATGTTAATGATATAATTAGTTAGGGATTTTTAAATTGAATAAATCTCTTCCTAATAAATATCCCTTATTTTAATAATTCCAATTTTATTATTCTTCCAAATTTAATCTATTATTTAATTAAAGTTTAATTATTTTAAAATTTGTTTAATGAGTTTCTACCCTTTAATTATTTAAATTTCAATCATCCAAATCGATTAAGATCAAATGTTTTACTTGTTGATTTTTTATTAAACCTAAAGTTTTAATTAAGGGTTGAAAGTTTAATTACCATTTTACTCCTTAAGCTTAATAATTTCATAACTCACTAAATCGAACTTAAATGAACTTCGAAATTTTTATGTGATTTCACTCATATGTCAATAAAGACATGAGAGGAGAAAATGTGATTTTTCTCGTATTTAATTTATTTATATAATTATTTTTGGTGGAAAATAGAGATTTTCAAGGAAAATTTGATAACATGACCAAAGGAAAGTTTCTGTCCTTAAGAAAATTAGGGGACATTTCTAATGACCAGAGAAGCACTTGGACCAATTTTGGTGATTTTTTGAATTATATTATTTTTATTATAATTATTTTGAGTTTTGGAGTGTTAATTAATTTAAAAATAAAATAAATGTTGAAAAATGGATTTTATATTTTTCAAAAATCTCTCTGATATCAAGGAAACTCAGAGAAACAAATTTTGTAATTTTCTGATTTTTCTATGATTTATTATAATTATTTTAGTGAAAATGCTAGAAAATACATTTTTTTTAATTTTAAAATTACCCTAGGGCTTTAAAATTCAATATCTCACTAAATAGACCTAAGAAAAATGTGGATTTGTTCCTAAGTGATTAAAATTCAAAATGTGACATTTTGGTGAATTTTATTATTTTTGTGATTTTTATTATTTTTTTATTTTTTAATTATTAAAAATATTAAAATATTATTAAAAATCAACTTTTTTAGAAAATTGAAATTTTAATTTTCTTAGGTTCCCCTGATATCGAGAGGCTCCAAAACCAATTCGGTGAATTTTTGAAAAGTATTTTAAAAGTTATGAATTTTTAAAGCTTAAAATGGCTAAGTGACTTAATCAACCCAATTAGTGGGGCTAACCAAGTCCAATCGACCTCAAATTTTTATGGTGGGTTCCTCTCGATCCTAAAGGTCAGTGGAGAATCGATTTCAAGTCAATTCGATGCCCGGTTAATTCTAATTAATTAAAGACCTATTTTGAGTGTTTAAGCCAATTAGGATTGTTTTAAATGAACTAAGTCAAAACCTATTTTTCCTAGTGGTTCTCTCGGTCATAAGGAACATCACCAAATTTTCCTAGAATTTATTTCACAACATGCTATTTACCGGAATTAAAATACTCAAAACAATAGACTTCGAACTTGAAAAATCAAGAACTCTTCATAGGATGGCTTCCGACTTCGGAAAATTCAGTGAATGTTCCCAAATTCGTAGGCTTCAAAGCCCTATGGCCTCATGCCATGGTGAATTGTATGCATGCATGGAGAATTAAAACAATGCGAGAGTAAATAAATTATAAAAAATAAAATATTCGATGAAATTAAGTGATTTCTTTTCCACATTATTCTCCTCTCTTCACCGAGCAAGAGGGTATTTTTATTTTATTTTTCTCGATTTTTCTACACAGTAGATATGAATTTTCGAGTTTAGTGAATTAAATAAATTAGAAAATCCCTAATTTTCTACTTATCCGAGCCGGCCGCCAGCAGCATCCTCTGCAGCCTCCGAAAGGCCACGCAGCCGCGCTCCCATTCGACGCCGCCACCCGAGTCGCAGCTCGGCCCCACTGCTTCTCGTACCGTCTCCCGGTCCGACGCGATCCCCGCCGTCCGTGCGCGCGTGTATCGAATGGATCCGCATCCGTTCATCGTCCCCAAGTGTTCTCACCCGAGAGCCGTCCACACTAAATCCCTAAGATCTCACTCGATTCTCAATGGATTTTTACGTTCTTATACTCTATGCGATTCGTCTTCAAGAGACGAACACATCTATACGGTTAACATGCATCGAAATTAAAGCATTTGAAACGGAGAATCTCCGTAGCTCCGGGATGAAGAGTTAGCTCATACCTTGGCTCGTAGAAGTGTGGCTTCAATCCGAGAGTCGTTGCACCTTCGATCGGGTCCCGAGCAAGCTCCGGATGAAGTCTCCCGGTCTCGGTGAATCGTCCGGATATGATTTCGACCAAGCCCGATCACAAAGCTCGGAGGTCGGAGCAACCGGGTGGCTCCGAGATGGGGCTTTTGATGGTGGACACCTTCTGGTCTCGGTGAAGGTGTAGAGCCAAACAATTCGGGAATTGGCTCACCGTGGAGAAGTGTCCTCGGTTTCGGTGGAATTTCAACTCCGAAATCGAGCTTACAGAGGAGAAATGCCATAGGGATTTCACTGGGATCAAGTGCTCTAAGGATGGAGAAGGGTCTCGAACAATTTTGCGTAGTTTTGGCAAGGTTTGTGCTTCTTCTTTTTCATGGTCGAGAGGGGTGGAGTTTAAATAGAGTTGGCTTGGGGCCTCCTGTGGGAGTTAGTGGCTGGATCACCAGCCCGGTGAGAGAAGATCGCCCATGGTAGCCACCGGGATTGTGGGGCCATCAGCAAGCGAGAATTTCAATGTTGGCTCACATGCGAGCTCTCTACCATGGTGTTTTTCGGCTGCCCGAGTGGCCGCCGCTGTGCAATGGTCACCATCTTGGTCAGGTGGGTCGTGGCCGGGTTTAGTGTGCAATCGGCAAATGCCATGTGTAAAGTGGTTGAATCAAAGTAGAAAGCGGAAGGGGCCATTTTAGCTTATTTTGGTCAACCCATGCAAATGGGTTGGGTGCACCTCCCCAAGACCCGGTTTTGGCCGAGGAGGTCGGTGGGTCAACCTCCCATGTGTGGTGGAGTCTCCATCAAGGATTAGGTGGCAAAGCATGGTTTAGAGTGCGACATGCTTAAGGTAAAAAAGCTTAAGGGAGGCTTAAGAAAGATCCTCTCTTCTTGCCATAAATGGACTAATGACAAGTCAAAGCCCTCATGGTTTCATGTGGCTTCGAGAATGGCTTGTTCATGGCTCCATTTCGCTTTGGGAAAAGGCTCAAGCTTATTTCATGAAAAAGGGTTTTAGAAATATTTGGCATTTAGGGGTAATTTGACATGTGGCTTGATTTGGAATGGTTTAATTGATGATTTTGCAACTTAGGGGTGATTTTGATCAAATGGATGATGAGGGGAAGTGTCATGTGGGCTTTAGGATGATTCTGGGCTTTTGAATTTCAAGGAAATGGCTTTTAGGAGGGTTTAAGGGATGGGCCCTTAAGTTTAAAAATGAATTTATGGATGGGAATTTTGTAAAGAGGTTGGGCCAAATAATTGTCGGGTTTAGCTCATGGATGTGTCATGAGTGATTTGAAACAAATTTGGGGTGATTTGGATTTGAATTGGGTTGAATTTGGGTTAGGCTTGGTTTAGGTCAAAAATGGGCCTTTTGACTCTCGGGTTGAGTTTCGAGTGGGACTTGGGTTCAAATTTTGGGCAAATCATGTTAGGGTTTTGTTTGTGGGAATGTTAAGGAAGATTTAGAAAAGATTTGAGGTTAATTGGAGTTGAATCGGGTGAGTTCTGGGTTAAGTTCGGGTCATGGGTCCAAATCGGGCTTTAAGGCCAAAAGTGAGATCGATCCAAATGTCAATCAAATTGACTTGGATTTGGTCTAAATTGGTATCGGGAATGTTGAATTGAAGTTTAGAATTGAATTGGACCAGAATTTGGGTCAATTCGATAGGTTTGGTTTAACATCGGGTTCACTTCTGGGTTAAAATGGTCAATTTGGGGGTTTTGACAAAAGTAGGGTAAATTGACAAAATTGGCCCATGGTGTAGTTGGACAAAATGAAATTGGGAATATTTAGGATTTTCTGGAATTTTCTTGGGAATTTTCTGAATTTTTGGATTTTTAGAGCCAAGAAGGGTATTTTGGGTATTCGGAGGGTATTGGGGGGTATTTTTGGAATCTTTGGTATTTTTGGGTATGGATGATCAATTTAAGTGATGTGGAGATGTTTGGGATTGATTTTGGAAAATTTTGGGTAATTTGGAAATTTTGCAAAAAATTGGGTAATTTCATGGTTTTGTAGAGCTTAGAGTGTGTGTCTCTGGGGTCAAAAATCGAAAATTTGGAAATCGAAGATTGGGTGAATTTAGGTGGAAAGAAATCATTTTGGTTGAGCCATGAAACCATTTCAAGCCCATATGAGCCATGAAACCATTTCAAGCCCATATGAAGCCATGAAAGGACTTCATTTCGAGGCATTCACTACGTTGTTCCTAACCCCTTAGCCACGAGGGCTTAGGGGTTAAGGACCATCCATGCGAATCAC
The DNA here is from genome assembly GCA_022702705.1 of Papilionanthe hookeriana x Papilionanthe teres. Classification (NCBI taxonomy): domain Eukaryota; kingdom Viridiplantae; phylum Streptophyta; class Magnoliopsida; order Asparagales; family Orchidaceae; genus Papilionanthe; species Papilionanthe hookeriana x Papilionanthe teres. Next base: position 35,380 of record JAKZJZ010000870.1, read on the forward strand.
TCACATGAGTCAGGAGGTTAAGTTGTTGGTATGGTGTGGTCTTAGGAAGTGCGTGGGAAATGTAGTGTGAAGCGTAAGTGGGTATGTAAGTGTATGTGTAACTGCAGCCCTTCACTGCACTGTGCCACCAGTAGGCAGTTCTAAGGCCAAAGAGTCCCATAGGAACTCATCCTTTAAATTTCCAC
>JAKZJZ010000871.1:0-35533 GCA_022702705.1 Papilionanthe hookeriana x Papilionanthe teres
AAGAGAGAATGAAGATAGAGTGTGGAGGGGCAAGCGTGAAAGAAAGTGTGAGAAATACATGTGAGAGAGGTAAGGAAGTATGGTAAGAAAGAGAGAGAGAGGGGAAAAGTGAGTTGGATAGGTAGAGAGAAGTGAGTGAGAGAGAGCAATAAAGAGAGAAAAAGGTGAGGGAGAGAGAAAGAAAGTGTAGAGTCCCACGAGAAAGGGACAATGATGAAGAGCGGAGAGGGAGGTATGAGAGAGAAAAAGAGAATTAAAGTGTGAGGAGGAGCATGTGAAGAGAAATTTGAGTAAGAGAGAAGGAGAGAGCAAGAGAGTTCAAAGTTTGAGAAAGAAGGTGAGAGCAAGAAAAAGCAAGGGAGAGTGAGGAGAGAGGAAGGGAGAGAGGGAGAAAAGCATGGAAAGAGGGACTGATAGATATAAAGAGAACAAAAGAGAAATAGAAAGAGAAAGAGTGAGAAAAGGGTAGATATGGAGGAGAGAGAAGAGTATAAAAAGAGCATGAAAGAAAGAGAGATAAAAGAAAGTGTAATGAAGAGTGAGATAATGTCTGTGTGAAAGAGCGAGATATTGATAGAGCGAGTGAGGCAAATAAAAAGATAAAGTAGTGGAGAGGAGAGAGGAAGAGGGGGGGATTGATTCAATATAGGAGGAGAGAGATGGGGAGTGATAGAAAAGAGAGAAATAAGAGAGGTTAGGAGAGTGCAAGAGTAAGAGAAAGAGAGATAATACATAAGAGATAGTACTACGAAGGGTAAGAGCGAGGGAAGGAGGAAGAAGGAGCAAATGAAGTGGGGGAGGGAGGGAGGGAGAATGAGAGTGGGAGGTAGATGGAGAGAAAGAGAGAGAGATAAACGTGTGAGAGAAGGAAATATAAGAGATCCATATGAGAGATGGAGGACACGAGAGAGCGAGAGAGGGCGAGAGAATTAGAGAGAGAAAGAGTGAGAGGGAGTTGTGGGATGAGAAATGGAGACTAGGAAAGGAATAAAGGGTGAGACAGAGATTGAGAGATAGGGATGGAAAGAGAGATTAAGAGATATAAAGAGGGTAAAACATCAGGAGGTAAAGGGAGATAGAACAGTATGGGTAAAAGCTTGAAAGAAAGAGAGAGCAAATTGAAAAGATTAGTAGAGAGTGTGAGAAAGAGATATTCAAGACAGAAGTTGAGAGGGGGAGTGAGTGAGAAGAGAGAGTGAAAAGAGAATGAGACAGAGGACAAGATTTAGATAATGAAAGAGAGATAACATCAGAGAGTAAGGGAAGGAGGGCAAAATATAGGGGTGGAGAGATTGCGAGAGAGAGGAAAAGAGAGAGGGATGGTAAATGTGAGTGAGAGTGAGCTGGAGTGAGAGAAATGAGTGTGTCTGTGAGAGAGTGAAGAATAGCTCCACAATAAAGAGATAGATGAAGAGTATAAGAGTGGGAGGGAGGGCGAATGAGAGAAAGAAAGAGTGAGAGTGAGAGAGAGTATAACAGGAGAAGAGAATGATGAGAGAGAGAAGAGAAGGTCAAGTAAATTACAGGGAGAGAGAAAAAGACAAGAGAGTAAGTCTGGAAGGAGAGAGTGAGAGATATAGAGACAGCAAAAGAAGTTGAGAGAGATGTAGAGTGAGAGAGAAGAGTGAGAGAAGGAGCTTGAAAAAGAGAGAGAGAAGAGGGTGGGACATGATGAGATAGATCATGAGTGTTTGAGAGAGAGACCGATAAAGAGAGGGTGAGGCAGATAGAAAGGGAGAGTAGAGGAGAGGAGGGAGGGATGGATGGAGTAAGGAGAGAAAGAGAGATGGGGAGTGAGTGAGAAGAGAGAGCGAGAGAGAGGGAGAGTGCGAGAGAAAGAGAGAGAATAAATAATTGAGAGAGATAGGAAAGGAGAGGGAAAGGAAAGGATAGAGTGGCAACAAAGAGGAGAGAGAGAGATAGTGAGAGAATGATAATGAGATGGAGGTATAGAGGAGTTAGCAAGAGAAAGTGAGAAAAGAGTATGAGAGAGAAAGAGAGAGCACTGTACAAGAGAGCAGAGAGAAAAAATGAGAGCGATGAAGAGAGTGAGTGTATGGTGTTAATTGGAGAGAGAGATGGATTAAAGTGAGAACAGTAGAAAGAAAGTGATAGAGAGTGAAAATGAAATAGAGAGAGAAGAGGGTTTGAGGGAAGAGTAAGAAAGAGTGACTGAGAGGTAATGAGATAAGGAGATTTAAAGAATGGCGAGAGAGAAAGAGAGCAAGAGATAGAGTGGGAGGGAGAGGGAGACAAAGTGGGAGACGGGAAGGGATGGAGGGAGGGAAGAGAGAGTAAGAGATAATGGGAGGAATGGAAGCAATAGAGAGAGAGAGGAGAAGTATAGAAAAGTCGACTAAGTATGAAAAATTAATATAGTGAGAAGAAATTAGAGAGCAAGTGAAGAAAGAGCGACATAGATCAAGAAAGGGAGCTAAAGTGATTGAAATTGAGAGATAAAATGTGGGACAAAGTATGGGGATGAGATAGAGGAGGACGAGGGAAGGAAGTGAGTGAGAATGAGAGGGGGAGAGAGTGAGATGGATAGAAAGAGAGCAGTAGAGGGAAAGTGATAGAGAGTGAAAAGGAAATAGAGAGAGAAGAGAGACCAAGTGAAGATTGAGAAGAGAGTGTGTGAGAGGTAAAGAGATAGGGAGAAAAGACAAATGGTGAGATAGAGAGATGGATACAGAGAGGGAGATAGAGAGGGAGAAGGGGAAGGAGACAGAGGGAGGGAGAAAGTAAGGGAGCAAAGGAGGGAGGGGGAGAAGTGAGGAAAAGAGATATTGAGAGGGATGGAAGCAATAGAGTTGGAGAGTGAGAGTTGGGGATACAGTGTGAGAAAGATGAGAGATGAAAGAGAGAAGAGAGCGACAATGAAGAGAGCAAAAGATAGCAGAAGATAGAAAAAGAGAATAGACTGAGGGAGATGAGGCGATAGAAGGGGGATAGAGTGAGGGAGAGATTATAATAGAGATGGGAATAGAGAGAGAAGAAAGAAAGATGCAACAATGTGGAGAGAGGATAGAGTGCAGGAGAAAGTGTAAGATGGTATGAGAGAGGGAGAAAGAGATCGAGAAATGGAGTTTAAGAGGGTGAGAGGAAGAGAGATTGAGAGAAACAAAGTGAGAGAGAGTGTATGAGATGGAGAGAGAAGGGTGAGCTACATAAGGATGACACTGAGAGGGCAAGAATGAGGGAGTGAGAAAGAAAGAGGGGTAGAGAGAGTGATAAAGAGAACGAGAGTAGGAGAATAAAAATGATCTATAAAGATAGAAGACATGAGAGTGAGAGAGATGGGGATGAGATAGAGGGAGGGATTAAAGTGAGAGCAAAAGAGAAGTGATAAAGAGTGAAAAGGAAATAGTGAGAGAAGAGAGACTGAAGGAAGATTGAGTAAGAGATAGTGATTGAGAGCTAAAGAAATAGGGTGAATAGACGAGTGGTGAATGAAAGAGAGAGAGAGAGAGAGCACGAGAGAGAGAGAGAGACAGAGAGGGAGACAGAGAGGGGGTGGTGAAGGAGAGATTTCTCACTCGTTCTCTTAATCTCATTCCCTTTCTCCATATTGCCCACAATCTTTTCTCTCTCTTCCACTCTAGCTTTCTCTCTCCCCCTCTTAAACCTTTTTCTCTCTCCCTCTCTCACTCCCTCTCTATCTCTTCAATCTCTCCTTCTCTCCCTCTATCTCCCACTTTCTCACTCTCCCTTACTCTTGCCCTCTATCTCTCTCTTTCTCACTCTCTCCCTTTCTTACTATGTCTCTCACTCTTTATAATGTTTCTCTCCTCGCTCTCTTGATCTCTCTTACTATCTTTCTCACATTCACCCTTTCTCAATATGTCTCTCACTCTCTATTCCATTTCTCTCTCTCACTCTCATGCTCTCTTTTTACTCACTATTTATCTCTCAATATCTGTCACTCTATCTTTCAACCATTCTCTCATTCTCTATCTCATCTCTTTCTCACCCCCTCTTCTCTCTTATTTCGCTTTATGTTCTCTAGCTTACTACATTATCTATTCTTGCTATATTTCTCTCTCATTTTTTCTTTCTCTCACTTCCTAGCTCCCTCTATTCAATTTCACTCTCACTCTTACTCCCTTAATCTCTTCTCTCTATCACATTCTCCCTTTCTCTCCCCCTCTTTCTCTCTCACTCACACTTCCTCCAAACTCTCTCTCTCTTGCTCCATTTATTGTTATCTTTTGCGCCTTTTCTCTTAATCACTCTTCCGCCACTCTCTTTCTTCAGCTTCACTTTCACTTTTACTCCCTCTCTTTACTTCTTTCAAAATCTCTATTCTCTCTTCCTCTTTCTATCGTTATCACGCTCTCACTGTTTATTCCTCTATTCGTGCCTTCTAACTCTCTTTCTCACTCTATCTATGTCTCTCACTTTCTATTACTTTTATCTCTCTCGCTCTGTCGCTCTGTCGCTCTTTCCTGTTCTCTTTTATCTCTCTTTACTCACTCTATATCTTCATATGTCCATCACTCTAACTCTCTCTCCCTTCCTCTCATTCTTTCTCTCTTCTCTCTCCCCGCACTTCTCTGTCATTGTTTATTACTTTGTCTACTTCCCACCCCTTTCCCTCCTCCTTATTTCACTTTATATTATCTCTATAGTTTCCTCTCTCTTTCCCTCTCTTTCCTCACTCACCATTCTTTTCTTTCTTTCCCTCACTTTTCTCACTTTCCATTCTTTCTCGCTTTGTCTCTCTCTCCTCCTCGCCCCCTAACTCTTTTAAATTTTACTCTTATTCTTACTCACTAGCCTCTCTCTCTCTTATAATCTCTTTTTCTCTTTCATTTTTACTCTCTATCACTTCATCCCTAAATCTCTCTTGCTCCATCTATCATCACCTGTCTTGCTTCTTTTTTCTTACTCTCTCTTAGCTTCACTCTCACTTTTACTCCCTTTATTTATCTCTTTCACACTCTCTATTATCTCTTCTACTTTCTATCGCTATCTAGCTCTCACTCTTTATTCTCTGTTAACTTCTCTTTTACTCTTCTCACTTTTCTCTTCCTCAATTACCCACCCTTTTTCTCTATTTCTCTCACATCCCTCCTTCTCCCTCTCTCTCTCACATCTCTCCTGACTCTCCCTCTCTCTCCGTGTCTATCTTATTATCTCTCTCATTCTCTCTCTCGTTCTCTTATTCTCCCTCTCCCATTCTCTCGCTCGCTCTCTCTTTCTCATCCTTCCCTCATTCTTCTTCCCTCCCTATATCTCTCTCACTCTCACTTCTTCACTCCCTTCCTCTCTCTTTCTCACAATTTTTTCTCTCTTTTTTCTACTTTATTACTCACACTTCCTTAACTCTTTCTCTTAGGTTTCTCTCTTACTCTCTTTTCCTCACACACACAAAATCTCTCTCTGCTCAATCTCTCTCTCCCTATCCCTCACACGAACGCTCTCTCTCCAACCATTGTGCTTCTTGATCCATCTCTCTTCTCTCATTATTTCGATTCTCTCACACCTATCTCTCTCTCCCTTCTTCTCTCTGTCTCCTCTTTCTCTCTCTTTTTTCCTTACACTTGTTCTCAATTAATCCTTCTCTATCTGTATATCTCTCTTGATCTCTCCCCCACACTTTCATTCTCTCGCTCTCTATCTCTTTCCTTACACTCGTTCTCTATCTCTCCCTTCCCACCCTCCCAATATCTTATTTATCTTTTGTCCCTCTCTCTCTTTCCCTTTCTTATATACTCATCTCTCTGTCACTCCCTTTTTCTATTTTTCTCTCACTATTGTTCTCTTTATCACTCACACTCTCTCCCTCTATCATTCTCACTCTCTCATTCGTGCCCTTTCTAGGAAGTGCTAATGTTGCTCACTCTTCTCTCTTCATCTCACACACTCATATACTCTCTCTCACTCTCTCTCAATCTTTCTCCCTCTCACCCTCTTTATATCTATTTCTTGCTTTATATCTCACTCTCTGTTACCATTTTTGCTCTTTCTCTCTCACCCTCTCTCCTCCCTCCCTTGCTCCATTTTTCTCTCTTCTCACACTATCCCTTTGGCTATTATTTTCTTAATCTCTCTCTTTCTCACTCTTCATTCTCTTTTCTTTCTTATAGACTTTGTTACACTCTCCTTTGTTGCTCTTTCTTCTTACTTTTCTCTTAGTTTTCTCTCACTCTATCCCCACACTCTCTCTCTTGCTTCCATCCTCCATCTCTCATTCCCTCTCTTCTCTCCTCCCTCCCTATCCCTTTATCCTTCTCCATGTCCCACTCTCTCTTGCTCCCTCGCTCTCTCCACATTCTCCCGTTTTCCCTCACTTTTTACCTCTCACTTTTTACCCCTCACTTACTCTCACTACGTCTTCCCTCAGTCTCTCTTCTCAGTCTTTCTTTCCCTTTCCTACTCTCTCTTTAAACCTTCTCACTACCTCCTTCTATCTCTCTTCACACTAACTCTCTCTCTCTAACACTTTATTCCACCACTTTTTATCTCTCTCTCAGTGCTTTGTCTCTATTTATTGACACTCCCTTTATCCCTCTCTGCCTCTCTAACGTCTTCACTCCCACTTTCACTCTCTTCATCCCTCTCTTTCTTTTGCTCTCTTTACTTCCTCTCTCTTGCTCCCTCTCTCTTCCCTCAGTCTCTCTATTTCACTCTCTCCCTTTCTCTCTCCCTCTTCCTCTCTCTACAGTTTCACCCTCACTCTTACTCCCTCATTCCTTCTCTCTTTCTCGCTCCATTTTTACTCTCTAACACTTACGCTCTTTTCTACTGCTCTCTCTCCACTCTCTCCTCTTAATCTTTCTCTCCCTCTCTCCTCCACTCTCTTGCTTCCTATCTTCCCTCCCACTTTCTCTCCATCTCTTTCTCTTCTTTCTTTCGATCACACCCTGCCCCTCTCTCGCTCTTACTCTCTTCCACTTCATCCCTTTCTCTCTCCCACTCTCTCTCTCTTCATTCACTCTCTCTTCCTCTCTCACACCCACTCTCTTCTTATCACACTTCCACTCTCTTCCACCCCTCTGACTCCCTCCATCTATCTCTCCTTCTCACCACTCTCACTCTTTTTTTCTATTTCAGCTTTATCACTTTTTCTTTCTCCATTGCTCTCTCTCGTTCTCTCCCACTCTCACTCTCTATTGCTCTCTTTCATTACTCTCTTATTACTTTACTCACTCTTTTTCTCAACCCATCTCTCACACTCTTCCTCTCTCCCTCTCTCCCTTTTTCATTAGTTCAGTCTCTCTATCTCCCTCTTGCCCTACCTCTCTCTCCATATCTCCCCCTATGTCTCCCTCTCTCTAGCTTTCACTCAATATCCTTTGCTCTATCTTCTTTTAGACTCTCTTCTCTCTGTATTTCTGCCTTACCCTCTCTCCCTCTCTCTCCCGCTCACTCTTTAATTTGTATCTTCACTCCCTCTCTTGCTCTCTCTCACTCTCTATTTCATCTATCTTTGTTGTTTTCTCTATTTTGGCCCCTTTCTGTCTCACTCTCTTGCCCTTTCTTCTATCTTCCTCTATTCTCTCTCTTTCTTCATTCTTTCTCTCTCACTATCTCTTACTCTCTCACACTCCCTCCCTCATACACACTCTCTCAATTGCTCTTACATCTCGCTCTCTCCCTCATATCCATCTCATTATTTCTAATTTGCTCTCAAATATCTTTCATTCCTCCTCTATCCCTCCCTCTTTCAATAGCTCCTTCCCTCTTTTTTTCCCTCTCTACCTATATCACTCTCCTCTTTATCTCCTCTTGCACTCTCTCCTTCACTCCATCTCCATCCCTCTCATTTTCTCTATCGTTCTCTCTCATTCCACCTCGCTTGCTCTCTCTTCCCTCACTTTCACTTTTCACTATTTCCCTCCCTCTCCCTCTTCCTTCCTCTTACTCCCTCTCATCCTTTCTCTTTCTTTCTCTTTCTCCACTACCATCCCTCCCACTCTATATATCTCAATCTCTCTCCCTCTCTCCCTCCTTCCCTTTCCATCTCCCACTCTTCTTCACACCTTTTCATTCATTCGCTTAATCTCACCCCTATCACAATCTTGCTCATAATCTTTTGCGCTCATTTCCTCTCTCGCTTCTAATCTCTATCTCATAAATCTTTCCTGCTCTCTCCCCCTCTCTCACTCCCTCTCTCATCACTCTCTCCCCATCTCTCCGCCTTTTTTCTGCCTCTTCCTTACTCTTTCCCTCCATCCCTCTATTTCTCACTTTCTCCCTTTCCCAGTATGTCTCTCACTTTCTCTATTTTTCTCTCTCGCTCTCCCGCTCTCTCATGCTCTCTTTTCTCTTTCTTTACACATTCTTTTATCTTCCTATATCCATCTCTATATCTATCTTTCCCTTCCTCTCATTTTCTCTCTCTTCTCTCTCTCACTCTTCTTCTCTATCATTGTTTATTACTCTTTCTCTCTCCCTCCCTCTCCCCCTTCCTCCCTCCTTATTTTGTTCTCTTTTTCTCTAACTAGCTTCCTCTCTCTTTCCCTCTCTTTCGTCACATTCCATTCTTTCTCTATTTCTCTATCACTTTGTCTCTCCTCCCATCCTTGCTCCTTAACTCCCTTCAATTTTTCTCTCACTTTTAATCCCTCACTCCCTTCTCTCTCTTTCTCTCTTGCACTCTCTCCCAGTTCTCTCCTTTTCTCTCTCTCACTTTCCCTCCCTAACTCTTTCTCTCTTGCCTAATCTATCATTTTCTTTCTTGCTCCTTTTGCTTACTCTCACTTCACCGACGCTCTCTCTTGAGCTTCACGTTCACTCCTACTCCCTCTCTTTATCTCTTTCACGCTCTATATTATCTTTCCACTTTCAATTGTTGTCATTATTTTCTGATAACTTCTTCTCTCTTGCCCTTCTCACTCTTTCCCTTCCTTGATCCCTCCACTCTCTTTCTCTATTTCTCTCAGTTTCCTCATTCATCATTCTCTCACACTCTTTCCCACTTTCCCTTCCTAGCTCTCTTTATCCATCTCCCTCTCATTCTCTCTCTCATTTTCTTATTCTCCCTCCCTCTCCCTCTTGCTCACTCTCTCTTTCTCTATCTTTCCTCATTCTCCTTCTCTCCCTATATATCTCTCTCTCTCTCTCTCAATTCCTCTTTCATTCCCTTCATCTCCTCTCCCTCTCCTCTTATCTCTTGTTTATCTCTTGTTATATCTTCAATCACTCTTTCTTCCCTCTCTTTACTCACTCTTTCTGCACCTCCTTCCCTCACCCTCATTCTCACTATCCTTCCTTTCCTTTCTTTCTCAATTGCTCTCTAATTTCTCTCTCTTTCCCACCCCTCATCTCCTTCTCACTATTTCTCATTTTCCTTCGCACTTCTTTCTCCCTCTCTACACCTCTCTCTTCTATTACTCCTTTTCCTCCCTTTCTTATTCTCATTTGCTCTATATTCTTGATCTATCTTCCTTCACTCTCTTTTCGATCTCTATTTCTCTCTCATTCTCACTCCTTTCTCCCTTCCTCTCTCTCTCTTCAATTTCACTCTCTCTTAGTCACCCTCTCTCTCACCCACTCTCTACTTTCTCTTTTTATCTTGCTCTCTTATCTGCTCTCTCTCTCCTCTCACTTTTTTGCTCTCGCTAACTTCCACACACTATTTCTCCTCCTCCCTTGCTTCCTTCCCTCCATCCTCCGACCCTCCTTCCCCCTATCTCTCACTCACTCTATCATCCACTCTTACACACTCACTCTCCATGTACTTACCTCTCTCCCTCTACATCTCTTTTGTTTTTACTCTCTCCCTCACTATCCATATATCTTTCTTGCTCCCTCCCTCACTGTCTCTTTCATTCTCAAACTCCTCCCCCTATCTTCATATTCTCTCTATATCTCCCTCTCCTACCTCTCACTCACTATCTTTTACTCTATCTTTCGTGAGTTTCCCTTCTGTCTATATTTATGTCTCACCCTCTCTCCTCTCTCTCCCACTCACTCTTCAATCCCCATATTCACTCCCTCTCTTGCTCTATCTCTGTCACACACTTTCTTTTATATCTCCATATATTGTTTTCTTGCACTCTTTTGACCCCACTTTGTCTCTCTCTTGCTCTCTCTTCTATCCCCCTCTCTTCTCTATCTTTACTCACACCTTCTCTCCCTCTATCTCTCACTCTTTCTCACTCTCCCTCCCTTACACTCCCTCTCTCAGTTTCTCTCACACTTGCTCTCTCCCCACATATCCATCTCGTTATTTCTTTTCTCATATAGATATCTCTTTCCTTCTTGATCTCTCCCTCTATCAATCCCCACTTCCCTCTCTTTCTCTCTCTCCCCATATCTTACTCCTCTCTCTCACTGTTATTGCACTCCCTCATTAACTCCATCTCCCTCCCTCTTGTTTTCTCTATTTCTCTCTCATTCACTCTCTCTTGCACTCTCTACTCTCACTTTTTCTTTTCTCTATTCCTTTCTCACTCTTATTCTCCCATTCTCTGCTCTCTTTCTCTTCCTTTCTCTCTTATTCTCTCCTCTCGCTTCCCCCCTCCCACTCTCAATCTCAGTCTCTCTCCGTCTTTCTCCCTCTATGCCTCTCTCCTTTCCTTCACACTAATTCTCTTAATCTTCCTCGCTATATCAATCTTTTTCATTATCTTTTGCTCTCTCTTCATCTCTCTCTTACCCTCTCTCTCTTTTAAATCTTTCATCCTCTCTCTTCGTCTCTCTCTTTATTCTCTCTCACACACTCCCTCTGTCTGCCCCTTTCTCACTCCGTTACTTACTCTTATTCTCTCTTTTCTTATTTTTCCCTTTCTCACTATGTATATCTCTATGATGCTTCTTTCTCTCGCTCTTTGGCTCGCTCTTGCTATCTTTTCTCTCTCTTTACTAACTCTTTACCTCCTTATATCCATCACCCTAACTCTCTCCCCCTTCCTCTCATTCTGTCTCTTCTCTCTCTCAGCCCCTCTTCACTCTCATTGTTTATTACTCTCACTCCTTCCCTCTCTCATTATTTTGCTCTCTTTTTCTCTCTATACCTCCCTCTCTCTTGGCCTCTCTTTCCTCACTCTCTATACTTTCTCTATTTCTCTCTCTCTCTCTTTGTCACTCTCTCCCCTCCTCGATCCCTCACTCTCTTTTATTTCACACTCACACTTACTACGTCTCTCCCTTCTCTCTCACTTTCCCTCTTGCACCCTCTCTATCCCTTTCTATCTCCCTCCCTCTAACTCACTCTCCCTCCCAAACTCTATCTCTTGCTCCATCTATCATTCTCACTCTAACTCCTTTTCTCTTACTCTCTCTTTATCCACTCTCTCTCCAGCTTCTCTCACTCACAGTCTCTTACTTTATCTCTTTCATACTCTCTTTCTGTTTCCCTCTTTATTTTTCTCTCACTCCGTGATAGGGGAGAGAGAGAGGTAGAGAGTATATAGAGGGAGTATATAGAGATAGAGATAGGAAGAGAGATGAAGGGAGGGAGAAGTGAGGGGAAGAGAGGGGGAGGGAGAGAGAACATGATAATGGTAGAGAGGTAAATAGAGAGATATAAATTGATGGAGTGAGAGAGAAGAGAGTGTGAGAGAGATAGATTGGTAGAGAGAAGGTAGAGGCAATGAGAGAGGGGAGGGATGGAGAGATGGAGGGATGGATGGAGAGAGAGAGATGGAGATCTAGAAGGAGATTAGAGAAAGAAAGATCAAGAGAGAATAGTGAGGGAGTGAAAGAGAAAGGAAGCAAGAGAGATAAAATGATAGAGAAAAATAAGGACAGTATGGGAGAGGGATACAATTAGAGAGATAAAGAAACATAAAGCTATCGAGAGGTAAAGAGAGAAATAAAAAGAATAGAAAGTGAGCGAATGAGGGAAGGAGAGAGGAGAGTGAGAGAGGGCGTGAGTAGAGAGAGGAATATGTCAGAGAGGAGAGAGAGAGTGAGTGAGAGTAAGAAAAGGGGGAGAGGAGTAGAGAATATGAGAGAGATACGGAGAGAGAGAAAAGGAAGATAGAGAGGAGAGAAAGACCAATAGTCAAAGAGTAAGAGATTAGATAGGGAGAGGGAGTGAGGGCTGAGAGAGAAGAAGGGATGGACAAGGAATAAGAGAGAGAGATAGTCAGAGAGATTGGAGGAAAAGAGAAGTGAGACAACGAGTGAGAGATATGAAGGGAGAGTGCGTGTGTGTGAGCATGGGGGAGTGAGAGAAGTGAGGGAGCAAAAGAGGAACGGAGAACGGGAGAGAGAGAGAGGGAGAGAGAGTGTGAGGATGTGAGGGAGAGAGAGTAGTAGTAAGAGAGATCCTTATTTCATTATGTACTTCAATAATTTTTTCTCTTTCTTCCTTCTCTCACTCTCTCTTCTTTCTGCCCTCTAAGTCACTCTTCTTCTCCCTCTCTCTCTCAATCTCTCTCAAAATCTTTCACCTTCATCCCTCCCTCTCTCTCTCAATCTCTCTCACGCACTCTCTCATTCCACTCTAACTCCCTCTTTTTTCAATCTTCCCTTTTCTTATTCTCACTCCTCTCTCACTCTCTCACTTAATTCTCATTTTATCCCTCCATCTATCACTATGTATATGTCTCTCTTATATCACTCACTCTTCTCTCTCCCTCTCACTCTCTGGCTTGCTCCCTCTCTTAGACGCTCTCTCTCCCAGCCTCTTTTTTTTCCCTCTCCCACTCACTCTCTTCCTCACTCCTCTTCTCTCATTCTACACTCTTTCTATCATTTTTTATCTCTATCTCTCTCTCTCTCTATCTCTCTCTCCCACTCTCTCTATTTTTATCTTCTTCCCCTCCCTCCATGTGTCCCTCCTTATCTAAACCATATTCCTATCTCTCTCAACCTCCCTCTCTCTCGTTGCCTCTCACACTCTTTCTCCCACACCCACCCTTTTACTCTCCTCTCTCATCTCTCACTCTATCTAGCTCGTGCTCTTCTGTCTTACTCTCTATCTCTATCCTTATTTTGTCTCTCTCATCCACTCTCTCTAAATCTTTTAGACACATACTCTCTCATCGTCTCTACCTATCTCCCACTCTCCCTTTGTCCCTCTTTTCCACACCCTCTCTTACTACTCGCTCTCTATCACACACCCTCTTCTCCATCTCTCTGTAGTTCTCTCATTCCCTCCATCCTTCCTTATCTCTCTCTTTTTCTCTTCCTTACCCTCTCTCTAAATTGCTCATCAACCTCTCTCTTATAATCTACTTCCCTCTCATTTTTTTGTTCTCCCACTACCTCTCTCGCTTCTTTCCTCACTTTCTCTCCCTTTCTTTTGCTCGCTCTCTTTCACACTTTTTTTACTCATTCTCTCTCACTCTTTCTATCATCTTTCTTTTATTCTCTCACAATCTATGACTCATTACTCTCATTCACTCTTTACTTTCCCACCACCCTCTCTCTCCCTCTCTCACCTATCTCTCTCTCTCTCACTCTCGAGTTCTTTCTCCATCCACACCCTCTCTATCTCATTCTCTCACTACCATCATCCTTCCCTACCTCACTTACATTCTGTTTCTCTCTTCCTCTCTCTTTTTCTCCCTCCCTCCAAGTCCCTCCTTTATGAGAGGGAGAGAGAGAGAGAGAAAGATTGAGAGAATAAAGAGAAAAATGGGGGGAGCTTCTTCAAGATTAAGAATGCAGGAGAGACATCTCCATATCTCACCCTCTTTCTCCCTCACTCTCCCCTCTCACTCAAAGTGATAAAATGTAATTGTAAGAGAGAAAGAAAGGTTGATCTCTCTTGAGATTGAAAGATAGAGTAGTGAGAGTGAGTGGTGAAAGGTAGAAAGAGCATGAGAGATATAGTTATCTCTCCCTGTAGTTATCTCTCCCTCACTCTTCTTTCTCTTTCTTTCTCAATCTCATTCTTTTTACCACTTTATCTCCTTCTCCCTCTTTGTCTCCCTCTTTATTATTGCAATTTTCTCTCTCTTTCTTTCTCAATCTCTCTCACTATCACTCCATTTATATCTCTCTTCTCGTGGTCTCTCAATTTTATCTCTCTTTTATATATTTTATCTCTCTTTCTCTCTCTCCTTCTTTTAGCCCTCTCTCCCCCCTCTTTGTTGCTGTCTTTTTCTCATTTTCTTTCTCTCTGACTATTTCATTTTCTCTCGCCCTCTTCCCAATCTCTCTGACTCTCTTAATCTCTCTCTTTCTCTCTCTATCCCTCTCACACACCAATAATTTCTCACCCTCTCTCATCTTCTCCTCCATCTCGAGCTTAATCTTTCTCTCACTTACCTCATAATCTCTAACTCACTATATCTCCCTCTCTAGCTCACTCTTCCTCAATTTTTCTTACTTTTTATTCTTCTGTCCCTCTCTGTATCTCTATATCCATCCTCTATCTCACACTCCCACTCTAAGTCTCCATATCTCCCATACTTCTCCCTCCTACTTTCAACCTCTCTCATAATTTCTCTCCCTCCCTCATATTTTCTCTCTACCTCAATCTTCTCTCTCTATCTCTCCCACTCCATCTGTATCACCGCACTCTCCCTCATTCCTTGTCTCGCCTCTCTCTTTATATCTCTCTAATGCTCTTCCCTTTCCCTCACTCCACTCTTTCACCATCTCTCTCCTACGCTCTTGTTCTGTTTAATATCTCTCCCTCTCTCTTGCTCTCGCACTAACTCTCCCCTCCATCCCTCTCTATGCTTTTTCTCTTTCACTCTCTCACTTGCACCCTATCTCGATCTCCATTTCTCCCTCTCTACATTGTCCTTCCTCCATCTCTCTTTCTCCCTCCGTCTCTCTCATTTTCTATTGTGCATTCTATAATCTTGTCTCTTCTTCATAATCTCTATCTCACTAATCTCGTCTCTCTATTTCTACTTTTCTCCATGGCTCACTCTTCCACAGTTTCTCTTGCTTTTATGCTTTCTCTTCCTTTTTCTATCTTTCTCTCTTCCACTCTTCCTATCTATCTCTCTCCATCTCTTCCACTCTTCCTATCTCTCATTTTTCTCACTTCTTCTCTAGCACTCTATCTCATTGTCTCTCTCCTTCCTCTCTCAATTTCCCTTATTCTCCCACTTTAGTTCTCTCTTAATATTACTCACATTCTCTCTTTCTCATTCTCTGTTTGCTCTCTCTCTACTATTGCCTTTCTCTCATATTATTTCTATTGCTCTATCCCTTTGTTACTCTCTCACACTTTCTATTTCTCCCCATCCGTATCAATCTGTCTACCTTTCTTTCTCACTCACTCTATCTTCTCTCGTCTTCCACTATGCTCTCTCTAGTTCTCTCTATTCCCCTCCCTCATTCTTTTACCCTCCCTCTCCCTCCTCTCTCTTTATATCCCTCTCACTAATAAGAGAAAGGAAAGTAAAGGAGATGAGAGGAGAAAGAGAGTGGGAGGGATTGATTCAAGAGAGGAAGAGAGAGACGCGAAGTGAGTGAGAAGAGCGAATAAAGGGAGAGAGAGAGAGAGAGAAATAAAAGAAAACTATGAGAGAGAGTTGGAAGGCACGAAGAGGGAGAGAGTGAGAGAGAATGAGAGAATGAAAATGTGAGAGGGAGGGAGAGAAGAAGAAGAAGCAAGGGAATCGAAAGATGATATAGTTAGATGACAAAGAGAGCAAGAGAGTAGTGGGATGAGAGAGATGGTAATCAAAAGGGAAGTAGGAGAGGAAGAGAGAAGGTGATAGACATAGAGAGACAAAATTGCAAGGAAGAGCTTAAAAGAATGAAAGAGAGAGAGATGAAGAGACAGATAGAGACTGTGTGAGAAAGGGTGAGAGCTTGATGGAGTGAGTGAGGCAAATAATAAGAGATAGGAAAGTAAAGGAGATGAGATGAGAAATAGAGTGGGAAGGATTGATTCAAGAGAGGAGGAGAGAGATGCGAAGTGAGTGAGAAGAGTGAATAAAGTTAGAGGGCAAGAGTGAGAGAAAGAGCGATAATACATAAGAGATAGTGGTAGGAAAGGTGAGAGTCAGGGAAGGAGGAAGAAAGGGAAAATGAAATGTGGGAGGGAGAGAGTGAGAGAGAGAGATGAGGGAGAATGAGAGTGAGAGGGAGGTTGAGAGAACTAGAGAGATAAAAGAGTGTGAGAGAGAGAAATGGAAGAAAACTATGAGAGAGAGTTGGAGGGCATAAGAGAGGGAGATAGTGAGAGAGGATGAGAGAAAGAAAGAGTGAGATGGGAGAGAGAGAAGAAGAAGAAGCGAGAGAATAGAAAGATGACATAGATAGATGATAAAGAGAGCAAGAGAGTAGTGGGATGAGAAAGATGGTAATAGAGGAAGAGAGGGCAGGACAGAAAGAGCAAAAGAAAAAAAGATATGTGGATGTAATGAGAGATTGAGAGATATAGGGAGGGCAAAATAGAAGTAAAGAGAGCAAGGAGGTAGAGGGAGAGACTAGAGTATGAGAAAGAGCTTGAAAGAAATAGAGAGAAAGACGAAGAGATGCGTAGAGAGTGTGAGAGATATTGCTGAGAGAGGTTGAGGCAAATAAAAAGAGAAAGGAAAGGAGAAAAGAGAGATGAGTGGGGGCATGGATTCAAAGTAAAAGGAGAGAGCGTGAGTGAGTGAAAAGTGAGTAAAGAGAGAAGGAGAGAGATGAAAACACTTAGAAAAAGAGAGGGAGAAATTATAAGAGAGTAAAGGAAGTAGGGAAGGAGGGCGAAAGAGAGGGGAGAGAGATTGTGAGAGAGAGAGAGAGAGAAATAAGAGCTCTACAAGAGAAAGAGTGAGAGAGAGAGATGGAGAGCACAAGAGAGTGAGGGAGGGAGGGAGAACAAGGGAAAGAAAGAGGGACTGTGAGTGAGAGAGAGTTAGACGGAACGAGGGAAGAGAAAAATGAGAGAGGGATTAAAAAGAAGGGGCAAAGAGTTGTAGGGTGAGAGATGAAAGAGAAGAGAGTAAGAGAGCGAGAGAGAGGGAGGGAGGGAGAGAGCGAGATAAGGATGGAAAGAGAAAGTGAGAGATAAAAAGAGCAAAAGAAGTAGAGAGAGGAGGTAGAGGGATAGAGAAGAGTGTGAGAAGGAGTTGAAAGAAAGGGAGAGAAGACAGAGAGAGAGAGATGAAGAGACAAGTGGTGAGTGTTTGAGAGACAGATAAAGAGAAGGCAAGGCAAATAGAAAGCAAGAATAGAGGAGTGACATCGAGGGAGGGATGAATTCAGAAGACAAGTTAAGAGGAGTGAGTGAGAGGGAGAGAAGAGAAAGAGGAGAGAACGAGAGATAGGGACAATGTGAGGGAAAGAAAGAGAGAATACATGATGAAAAGAGACAGGAAAGGAGAGAGTGAGGTAAGGAGGGAGGGATCAAAAAAGAGGAGAGCAGGTGACAGTGAGATGGAGGTAGAAAGGAGTTAGTGAGAGAAAGAAATAGAGAAAGAGTAAGAGAGAGAAAGAGAAGAGCCTAATGAGGGAGAGCAAAGAGAATGATTGGAAGAGACGAAGAGTAAGTAATATGGTGTTAACGACAGGGAGAGGGAAATAGATGAAAAGTTTGAGAGAGTGAAGAGAGAGGGAGGGGAGAGAGGGAGAAAGAGTGGCAGAGAAAATAAGAAAGATACAAAAAGAAATAGCAAAAGGAGCGAGAGCAAAAGAGTGACTGTGTAAGAGAGAAAGAGACATTAGAGAAAAAAGAGATCACAAGAAATTAAGAAGTGAGAGTGAGAGAGAGATGGAGGGCACAAGAGAGGGAGGGAGGGAGAGTGTATGAGATAAAGAAAGAGTGAAGGAGAAAGGAGCAAGAGAAGAGAAAGATTAGAAAGGGAGAAGAGATATGGAAAGAAAGAAAGAGAGAGCGAGAATGAGAGAGGGCAAGAGTGAGATAGCTATTGGGATAGAAAGAGAGAGTGAATGATATGTAGAGAAAAAGATAAATAGAGAAAGAGATAATGAGAGGGAGAGGGAGAGTGAGATAGAAATGGTAGAAGGAGAAAGATGAGTGTGAGAGAAGAGAGGTAAATGGTAGGAGGAGAAGAGAGGGAAGATGGAGAGAGAGAGAAGATGGAGAGAGGGGGGAGAAAGAGAGTGTGTGAGAGAGAAAAAGATATGGAAAGAACGAGAGAATAATAGATATAGATAGAGCAAAAAGAGGTAGAGAAAATAAGAGGTTGAGGGAGAGAGAAGAGTGAGAGAAATAGCTTGTAAGAAAGAGATGACAAGGCAAATAAAGAGTGTGTTAGAGAGAGAGAGGGTGAGTCAGATTAAAACAAAGAGGAAAGGAGATGACAGAGAGTGAGGGTATGAATATAGGCGAGGAGAGAGAGTGGGAGTGTGAGATAAGAGAGAGCAAGAGAGTGGGCAAGAGTGAGAGAAAGAGAGAGGGAGGAAGGGAGAAAGTGAGGAGGAAGGAAGGCAAGAGTAAAAGGTGGAAGAAAAGAGGGAGGGAGAGTAGAGTGATATGGAGGTGAGAGATGGAGAGGTGAGAGAGCGAGCAAGAGAGAGAATAAAGAGAGAGAGAAAAGTTAGAGAAAAAGGGGAAGAGCTCCATCAGTGGGAGAGTATGGAGGGCACAAGAGAGGGAGGGAGGGAGAGAAAAATAGAGAAAGAAAGTTTGAAAGAGAGGTGTGAGAGAAGAGAAAGCAGCAAAGTTGTTTTGTGAAAGAGAGTGAAAGAGGGATAATAGACGTCTCTCCCTCTCTCTCCTTCCCTCTACAACTCTCTCCTCTCATTTTCTTTGTCTCTCACTCTTAATTTCTCTCTCGCTCTGTCTTCTCTCATTTTCTCTGTCTCTCAATCTTACTTTCTCCCTCTTCTTATCTCTCTCTATTTCCATCCCACACCCACTCTCTCTTAAATGTAATAGATCTTTCTACCTCTATCCCTCCCTCTGTATCTCCTTCTCATTCTTTCACCCTCCTCTCTCTTCTTTCATTTTCTATCTCTCTCGCTTTCCCTTTCACTTTCTCAACCAATCTCTCTCTCTCGCTCACCCTTTCTATTTATCTCTCTATCTTTCCCTTTATATATATATATATATATATACACACACACACGCGCGCGCGCACGCACACACACAAACACACACACACACACTCACACACCACTTCTCTCCCAATCTCTCTTTTTTTCACCTCTCACCCATTCTCTGTCCATTTCCTCCCTTTCGCTCTCCCTTCTTTATATATATATATATCTCTCTTACCTCCCTCTCACCTTTTTATACCTATCTCAATTTCCCTTTCCCTCTAGTTCCTTCCCTTTCTCTTTTTTATCTTTCTCCCTCAACCTCTCACACTCTATCTTTTACTCTCTCTCCTCTCTCTTTGACTCTCACTTCAATCTCCCTCAATCTATCACTTTCTTTCCCTACATCTCTCTTGAGCTTTCTCTCGCTTTTGTATCTCCCTCCCTCATGTGTCTCTTCACAGTTAACCATCTCTCACTCTCTCCCTTTCTTTAGTTCCCTCACACTCCCTCTCAATCTTTTATCTCATCTCACCCCCGCTCTCTTGCTCTCTATATCGCTCACTCTTTTTATCCCTCTTCTCTTACATTACCTTCCCATCTTTATCTCTCTCCATATCTCTAGTTTTTTTTCTCTCCCCTCTCCCTCATGTTCTTTCTCACTCTAATTCTTTCTCACAATCACTCGTCTTTTCTCTCTAACCCTTTTGACATTTTTGTCATCTCATTATTCACTTTCTCTATCTTTTAGTTCCCTTCCCCCTCTCTTCAACTCTATCTCTCTCCCTTTATCTCTCTCTCTCTATTCTCTCACTCTATCCTCTGGTTCTCTCTCTCTTGTGCTCCCTCTTTCTCTACACCCTTTTCCTCTGCTTCACTCTTCCCTTTGATCTCTCTCTCACTCGTATTTTTTCTTTCCTTCTCTCTTCTCTCTTCTCTCTTCTCTCCTCTATCCCATCTCTATTGCTCTTCCTTCTCTCTTTGCCTCACACTTTCCCTCATCATAATCACTCACTCTATATATATCACTCTCCCCCTCTCTCTCCCTCTTCCCTCTCTACCCCCTCTCTCTCGTTCTCTCGTCTTCCTCCAAAATCTTTCATCTCACTCTCACACACTCTTACTCTCTTTCTTTCTCTTTTCTCTATTTTCCTCTCACTTATCTCTTTCTTGCACTTTTCTCACTCTCTTAATCTCAATCATGTTCACAATTTCTCTCTCGCTCTCTCTATATCTCCCTCACTCTTATCTTTCTCCTTAATTCTCACCCTCACTATCTCTCTCTCACTAAATCTCACTTTGTCTATTTGTTGCTCTCTTCTCTCTCATACTCCCTCTCCTTCTTACTCACTTTATCTCTCTCAATCTTGCTCTCTTCTCTCTCTCTTCGACTCTTCCCTATCTCTCTCCACCACTTTGTCTCTCAAGAACTTCTCTCTTCTCACTCCTATTGTTCTGGCTCACTCTATCTATCCCGCTTAGTCTTTCCACCTTTTTCTTGCCATCTTACCCCCTCTCTTAGTTTTTTGTCGTTTCCCTTTTGATATTGCACTTTTTCTCACCTATCTTCTCTCACACTATCTTCACTCTCCCACACTTCTTTCTCTCTCACTCTCCCTCCCTCTCACTTTCTCACTCCTCATCTTCTTTCCTCTAACAACTCTCATTGTCATCTCTCTTTCCGTCCCTTTCTAACTTTCTATCTCTTTCATACTCTTCTATTTATAATTCCTAGAGAGAGTGAAAGAAAGAGAGTGGAGCTAGAAAATGAATGAGAGTATGAGCGAAAGAGGGAGGGATAAACGTAGAAAGAAGAGAGAGAGAAAGAGGAGAGAAGAGAGTGAGAGACCAGAGAAATAAAGAGATTAAAATAAAGAGAAGGGAGAGAGAGAGAAGAGAGAGATAATAAAGCGTAGAGGGAGAAGTGAAAGAGGGATGGAGCTAGGGAGAAAAGAGAGACTGAGGGATTTAGGAGAGAGAGTGAGAGTAGGAGTAAGTGAGAAGACAGAGAAGGGAGATAGTAAGAGAGGGCAAGTGTAAGAAAGAGAGAGTGAGAAAATAGTGCAAAATGAGAGGTAGGAATGGAGGGAGAGAGGGTGAGAGGTAGAGAGGGAAAGAACGAAAGAAGGGAGGGAGAAAGATGGAGGTAGAGAGAGGGAGAGAGTGAGAGAGGAAGAGAGAGATATAGAGAAGAGCTCCACAAGAGAGAGAAAAAAAGATAGTGAGATATGGTGGGTGGGAGTGAACGAGAGTGCAGATGAAAGAAATAAAGATGGAGAGAGAGTGAGAGAGTGAGAGGATGAAAACAAAAAAGAGATGAAAGCAAGAGAGAGAGGGATGGAGGGCGACATAGGGAAGAATTTAGAGAGGCGGAGAGAGGGGAGGGAGAGAGTGGAGAGAGAAAAAGAGTGATAAAGAAAAAAGACTGAGAGTGAAAGGAGAAGGGAGAGAAAGTGAGAGAGAAGAAGAAAAAGTGAGTTATAGAGCGATTGAAGGAGAAAGAGAGAAATAGAGTCAGTGAGGTGAAGAGATGAAGAGAGATTGAGAGACTGAGAGATAAAGGGGACTTGGGAGAATGAGAATGACATGGAGGTGGAGAGGAGTTAGTGGAGAGCGACAGAGAAAAGAGTAAAAGAGAGAAGCAAGGAGCATCATGAGAGAGAGAGCAGAGGAATGATTGAGAGAGATAGAGAGTGTCAATAATGTGGTGTTAATTGGATAGAGTTGACGAAATAGATGGAGAGATAGAGAGCAAGAGATAGTAAGTAAAGTGAGAGAGAAGAGAGAGAGAGAGCGAGAGAGAGGGGGAGAAGGAGAAAGAGTACACAAAGAAATAACAAGAGGAGATAGAGCAAGAGAGTGATTGCATTAGAGAGAAAGAGACAAGAGCCAACAAATGAGAGAAAAAAATTGGAAAGTGAGAGCGAGAGAGAGATGGAGGGCAGGAGAGAGCGAGGGAGGGAGAGAAAATGAGGTATAGAAAGAGTGAGAGACAGATAGGAGGGAGACAAGAGAAAGAGGGAGCAAAAGTTAAATGGAGAAAGAGGAAGAGGGAGAAAGTGTGAGAGAGGTAGAGAGTGAGATAGAGATTGGGATGGAAAGATAGAGTGAGAGATATAGAGAGAGAAAACGAAAAATAGAGAGGAGTGAGAGAAAAAGGGTAAATGGATAAAGATGATTGTGAGAAAGAGCTTTAAAGGAGTAAGAAGAGGAAGAGATGGTGGGATGATAAGGCAAATAGAGAATAAAAGGGACATAGATAAAGAGAGGTGAGATAGAAATATAAGGAGTTTAGAGGAGAGGAGAGAGAGGGAGAGCAAGTGAGATGAGAGAGAAGAGAAAGAGAGAGTGAGAGAGAGGGAAAGAGAGAGAGATTAGAGAGAGAATACACATGAGAGAGAGTAAGGGAAGGAGGGAGAGAGGGCAAGGGAGAGGGGATAAAGAGACAATGAGAGAGAAGGGAGGAGAATGAGAGTGAGATGGTGTAGAGAGAGGAAGACAGTAAGAGAACTGGAGAGAGATATAGTAACAAAACCATAGATAGTGTGAGGGAGAAATAAAAATAGAGAGGCCATGAATAAGGGAGGAGGACAAGAGAATCTAGCATGGTGGAGGAGAAAGATGAGAAAGAGAGAGAAAGAGAGAGAATGAGAGTAGATGGTGAGAGAGAGATGGCACGAGAGGAAGACAAAACAGGAGAGAGAGAGAGAGAGAGAGAGGGAGAGACTGAGTGAGGGAGGGTGTGAGGGCGAGAGTGAGTAATGGAAAGAGAGAGTGCAAGATATAGAGATAGTAAAAGGGAAGTGGAGAAAGAGAGAAAGAGGTAGAGGGAGAACGAATAGTGTGAGAAAGAGAATGAAAAAATAAGGGAGATAATAGAGAGAGACAAATAGATGAGAGAAAAATAAATAGAAAAAGAAAGATATCGAGATTTAAGCGGAAGATGTGAGAAATGAGGAGAGGAGAGAGAGAACAGCAGTAGTAGGCTGAGAGAGAGATCATATGATAAGTAGAGAGAGTGAGATAGAAAGAGGGGAAATGAGAGAGTAGAGTGACTAAGAAAATGAGAGAGAACAAGTGTGAACAAATAGAAAACAAGAATAGAGGAGAGAGATCGAGGAAGGGATGGATTCAGAAGATAAGTTAAGAGGAGTGAGTGAGAAGTGAGAGAAGAGAAAGAGGAGAGAGCGAGAGATAGAGACAGTGTGAGAAAAAGAGAGAGATTGAATACATGATAGAGAGAGATAGGAAAGGGGAGACTGAGAGAAGGAGGGAGGGAGCAAATAAGAGGAGAACAGGTGACAGTGAGATGGAGAGAAAGGAGTTAGTGAGAGAAAGAAATAGAGAAAAGAAAGAGAGAGAAAGAGAAGAGTCCAATGGGAGAGAGCAAAGAGAATGATTGCAATAGATGGAGAGTGAGTGATATAGTGATAATGAAAAGATAGAGAGATGGATGAGAGAGAGTGAAGAGAGAGGGAGGGGGAGAGAGGAGAAAGAGTGACAAAGAAAGTAAGAGAGATACAAAAAGAAATAGCAAGAGTGAGAGCACCGCATAAGAGAGAAAGAGACATTAGAGAAAAAAAGAGAGAACAAGAAAGTAAGAAGTGAGAGTGAGAGAGAGTTGGAGGGCATAAGAGAGGGAGGGAGGGAGAGTGTATGAGATAAAGAACGAGTGAATGAGAGAGCAGCTAGAGATGAGAAAGATTAGAAAGGGAGAAGAGAGAGTAGAAAATTTAAAGGGTGAGAGAGATGGAAAGAGAGAAAGAGAGCGAGAGCGAGAGAGGGCAAGAGTGAGATAGTTATTGGGATGGAAGAGAGAGTGAATGATGAATAGAGAAAAAAAGATTAGTAGAGAAAGAGATAATGAGAGGGAGAGTGAGAGAGAAGGGGTAGAAGGAGAAAAATGAGTGTGAGAAAGAGCTTGAATTAATGAGAGGGAAGATGGAGAGAGGGAGATGGTAGGAGAGGAAGAGAGGGAGAAAGAGAATGTGTGAGAGAGATAAAGATAGGGATAGAACGGAGAATAATAGATATAGATAAAAGCAAAAAGAGGTAGAGAAAATATCAGGTTGAGGGAGAGAGAAGAGTGTGAGAAATAGCATGAAAGAAAGAGAGATGATGAGGTAAAAAAAAGAGTTCTTAGAGAGAGAGAGAGAGAGGGTGAGTCAAATTAAAAGGAAAAGTAAAGGAGATGAGAAAGAGCAAGGGTATGTATATACGAGATCAGAGATAGTGGGAGTGAGAGATAAGAGAGAGCAAGAGAGTGGGCAAGAGTGAGAGAAAGATAGAGGTTGGAAGGGAGAAAGTGAGGGGAGGAAGGAGGGCAAGAGAAAGAGGCGGAAGAAAAGAGGGGGGAGAGTGAGAGTGATATGGAGGTAGAGAGATGGAGAGGTGAGAATGCGAGCAAGAGAGAGAATAATGAGAGAGAAAAGTTAGATAAAAGGGGAAGAGCTCTATGTGTGGGACAGATATGGAGGGCACAAGAGAGGGAGGGAGGGAGAGAAAAAGAGAGAAAAAAAGTTTGAAAGAAAGGTGTGAGAGAAGAGAGAGAGCAGCAGAGTTGTTGGGTGAAAGAGAGGCTGAGAAAACGAGACATACACGAAGATAGAAAAAATAGTGATATATATACATATATATATATATATATATATATATATATATATATATATATATATATATATATATATATTAGCAAAAGAGCAATCTATTCATGATAAATCATTGTTACAGATTCTTTCAGAAGTCCACACCTAAAAGGAAAGCAAGAGAAGAAGAGGGAGTGGTGGAAAAAGAGTAGAATTAGAGACATTTCCTAGCTTAGTCAACCAGTTGGCTGGTCGATTTCCTTCTTTGTATATGAAAGTGTAGATGATAGGAGAGGAGATCTGCAATGACTTGATTTTCTTCATCTAAGGGGAGATATGCCAAGGCTGGTTTTCCTCAACAGTGAGAGCTTTTAATAGTAGTGAGGAGTCCATTTTCACTTGTAAGTTGTCCAAAAGATTGAAATTTTCCAACTTGATGGCCCAAAAGACATCAGCCAACTCAGCTTCCATTACATCCAAAACAGCAATAATAGAATAGAAATAATGAATGCGCTTTCCATATTGATCACTAAAAACACCCCTAATACCAGCGCCTTGCTCAAAGTAGCTACCATCAGTGTTAACATTGATAAATGTTGGGCAGGCCTCAACCAAAGAACCTGAGTAACCACAAATTTGGAGGGGGGCGTGGCTACCAAGAAGTATTGCTAATGTTTGGAAACTTCTTTAGAGCCATCAACTTAATAAGATATGACTTGTAATTAGTTGGCACCTTCAAAGCACTGATTCCTGGCCTTCCAGATAAATGTAGGGAGGTTCTTAAATTTACACTGATTACTGGCCATCCAGATAAGCCGGCCAAGGAAAAATGGGCTCCTCTCCTCTTATCTCTTTATCCTTGTATCTCACCTCTCTCTCTATCTATATCTCTTTTTCTCAATATCTGCCTTATCCTCTTCTCACTCCTTTCAAGCTCTCACTCACAGTCATCCTTCCCCTTTACCCTTTCTCTTTCACTCCTCTCTATTTATCATTTTCTCTCTCTGTCTCTCACTCTATGTTTCCATCCCAATCACTATCTAGCTCTCTACCTCTCACAATCTTTTTTCTATGTCTTTCTACTCTTTTCTCTCTCAATTCATCCTTCTTTCGCTTCTCTCTCTTATCTTTATTGTTTCTCTTTCCCTTCTCTCTCTCTCTTCCTTCTCCTCCTCTTAATCTATTTTTTCTCGATTCTCTCACTCTCTTCGCTTTACTCTCTCTCTCTATCTCTTTCTCATAGTCTCTTCTTTCTATGTCGATCCTTCCCTCTCTCTGTTTCCCTCTTTCTCTCATGCTCTCTCATTCATTTTCTCCCTTCTCTCTCTCTCATTCTATTTTTTGCTCTCCCTCACTCCCTCTCTTTCTCTCCTCTCTCTTCTTTATCTCTTCCATCGATCTTTATCTTTTCTCTCTATCTATTCTCTCGCTCTACCTCCCTCTATTTTGCTCACTTTTTTTCTCTTCCGTCTCTCATGCTATCTATTCTTGCAATATATATCTTAACCCTCTCCCTATCTCTTAATTTAGTTATCCCAATCATAATCTCTACCTCTCACTCTTTCTATCTCTCTTATAGTTTTCCCTCCCACTCTCTCCTTTCCTCCGTCTCTCTCCCTCGCACGATCCATCTCGTTGTCCCTCTCACCGTAGAGAGGTAGAGGGTATAGTGAGAGATAGAAAAAGAAAATGATAAATAAGAGAGGACTGAAAAAGAAACGTTAGAATGAGAAAGATGAGTGTGAGAAGTGCTTGAAAGGAATGAGAAGAGGAAGGGAGGGAGAGATGATAAGGCGGATAGAGACTAAGAGAGAGATAGATGAGACAGGAGTGAGATAGATAGATAAAAAGATAAGAGGAGAGGAGAGGACAGGAGGGAGAGGGATGGATTAGGAGAGGAGAGAGAGGGATAGCTAGTGAGATGAGAGAGAAGAGAAAGAGAGTGAGAGAGGGAAAGAGAGAGAAATGCAGAGAAAATATTCTTGATAGAGAGTGAGAGGAGGGCAGGCAGGCCAAAGAGGGGCAGAAAGAGAGATTAAGAGAGAAGTGGGGAGAATGAGAGTGAGATGGTGGTAGAGAGAGGAAGAGAGTGAGAGAGAATAATGTGTGTGAGAG
Source organism: Papilionanthe hookeriana x Papilionanthe teres (assembly GCA_022702705.1). Classification (NCBI taxonomy): domain Eukaryota; kingdom Viridiplantae; phylum Streptophyta; class Magnoliopsida; order Asparagales; family Orchidaceae; genus Papilionanthe; species Papilionanthe hookeriana x Papilionanthe teres. The sequence continues at coordinate 26,502 of JAKZJZ010000871.1, forward strand.
AGAAAAGAGGATTGGAAAAGAGAACTTCTCCAAGAGAGAGAAAGAGAGTGAGGTTTGGAGAGCACAAGACTGAGAGAGAGAAAAATGGGAAGAAAAAGTGTGAGAGAGAAGATGCGAGAGAGTATAATTATGTGAATGAGAGAAGACACAAAGAGCAAGAGAGTTGCAAGGTGAGATACTGATGCGAGAGAGGATAAGGGAGAAAGTGAGTGTGAGAGACTGAGATAGGGATGGAACGAGAGAATGATAAATATTGAGAGAGCAAAAGAGAAGTAAAGAAACTAGGCGGTTGAGGGAGAGAGAAGAGTGTGAGAAAGGCTTGAAAGAAAGAGATGATGAGGTAGATAAAGAGTGTCTATGAGAGAGAGATAAATAGGGGAAGGTGAGGCAGATCAAAAAGCAGAGGAAAGGAGATGAGAGAGAGTAATGGGATGTATTTATAAGAAGAGAGAGCATGGGAGTGAGCAACAAGAGAGAGGGAGTTAAAGAGATAAATAGAGTGAGAGAATGAGAAAAAAGGGAGAGATATAGTGAAAGTGAGAGATAAGGATGGAAAGAGGGAGATGAAGGGGTGAGAGAGAAAGGCGAGGAGAGAGGGTGGGTGGGAGGGAGCGAGGCAGAAGGTGGGGGAGGGAGGGGGATGGAGTGAAAAGAAGAGTAAGAGAGATAGAAAGAGAGAGTTATAGGGAGTGATAGAAAATGAGAGGGATGGATAGAGAGGGAGTTAATGTGAGTGAAGAGTACCTGTAAGCGAGAAATGGAGAGAGCAAAAGCAACAAACTAGTAGATAATGACATGGAGGAGAGAGAGATAGAGGGCACAAATGAGGGAAGGAGAGAGAACGAGAGAATGAAGGAATTAGAGAATGAGCAAGAGATGAGAAAGACTAAAGAGTAGCATGGGGGAAGAGAAAGATGACAAAGAGAGAGGACAAGAGAGTAGCATGGTGAGAGAGAGATGGTAAGGAGGAAGCCAAAGCAGAAGAGAGAGAGGGAGGGTGTGAAGGCAAGAGAGAGGAATGGAAAGAGAGAATGAAAGATATTGACAGTAAAATAGAAGCAGAGAAAGAGAGGAGGTAGAGATAGAACAAATAGTGTGGGAAAGAGCATGAAAGAATGAGGGAGATAATAGAGAGACAGATGATGAGAGGAAGATATAGAAGAGAGAGATTGAGAAAGATAAATAAATAGAGAGATTTAGAAAGATAGAGAAGGTGAGAGAAGAAGGGAAAGATAGGAGTGGTGAGAGAGTTTTAGGAGTGAGAGTATTTTAAGGGTGAGGGGGAGAGGGTGGAGTATTAGAGGGAGGGTGAGAGCGAGTGAGGAAGTGAGAGGGAGAGGGAGAGAGAGCAAGAGAGAGGGAGGAAGAGAGGAAGGGAAGGAGAGAGAGCAAGAGAGAGGGAGGAAGCACACAGAGAGCAAGAATGATAGGGAGAGAACGGAGAGTGAGAGAGGAGTACTAAGAGAGAGAAAGGTAAAGATGGAGATAGAGAGATATCAAGAAAGATCAGAGAAATATAGACTGAGAGAGGGGGATAAGATAGCAAGAGAGGAGAGGTAGTGAGCGAGAAAGATAGATAAAGAACAAAGAGAGAGATTGCCTGATAGAGAGTCAAGGTTGAGAGATGGATATTGAGATAAGCTACATGAGAAGAGGAGAGAGAGACTAGCAAAAAGAGGCAAAGAACAAGGAGGAGATGGTGTGTAAGAGAGAGAGAGACGGAGGGAAGAGAAAGAAGAGGTCGAGGGAGAGAATATAAAGAAAAAGTGATAGGGCGATAGTGAAGAGAGAGGAGAGGAGAGAGAAATTATTAGACATAAAGAGAAAGTGTGAGAGTGTGAGTTAGAGACAGTGAGAAATTTTTTGGGAGAAGGATGAGAGGGGAGAGTGGAAGAGAGCTAGAGAGGGAGTTGGAGAGGAAGAGGAAGTAGGGGAGGGAGAGAGCAGTTCGAGAAAAAGCTTTAAAGAAAGAGAGAGAAGAGGAAGAGAGAGATGAAGAGATAGATAGAGAGGGTGAGAGATATATAAATATGGAGAGGTGGAGAAATAGAGAAAGAGATAGAAGAGGAGAGATAGAGTGAGTGTGGGAGGGATGGACTAAAGAGAGAAAGAGAACGAGGGGGTGTGAGTGAGAAGAGAGAACGAAGATGTGTGTGGAGGGGGCAAGCGTGAAAGAAAGTGTGAGAAATTCATGTGAGAGAGGTAAGGAAGGATGGTAAGAGAGAGAGAGAGGGGAAGAGTGAGAATGTGCGAGAGAAAATGGGGAGAATGAGAGTTGGATAAAAGTAGAGAGAAGTGAGTGAGAGAGAGCAATAAAGAAAGAGAAAAGGGTGAGGGAGAGAGAAAGAAAGGGAAGAGTCCCACGAGTATGGTACAAAGATGGAGAGCGGAGAGGGAGGTATGAGAGAGAAGAAGAGAATTAAAGTGTGAGAGAGAGGGAGCATGTGAAGAGAAATTTGAGTAAGAGAGAAGGAGAGGGCAAGAGAGTTCAAAGTTTGAGAAAGAAAGTGAGTAAGAAAGAGCAAAGGAGAGTAAGGAGAGAGGAGGGGAGTGAGGGAGAAAAGCATGGAAAGAGGGACTGATAGACATAAAGAGAAAAAAAGGGAAGTAAAAAGAGAAAGAGTGAGAAAAGGGTAGATATGGAGGAGAGAAAAGTGCGTGAGAAAGAGCTTGAAAGAAAGAGAGAGAAGAGAAAGTGTGATGAAGAGAGAAATAATGTCTGTGTGAGAGAGCGACATATTGATAGAGTGAGTGAGGAAAATAAAAAGAGAAAGTAAAGGAGAGGAGAGAGGAAGAGGGGGAGGGATTGATTCAATATAGGAGGAGAGAGATGGGGAGTGAGAGAAAAGAGAGAAATAAGAGAGATTGGGAGACTGCAAGTGTGAGAGAAAGAGAGATAATACATATGAGATAGTGGTACGAAGTGTGAGAGCGAGGGAAGGAGGAAGAAAGAGCAAATGAAGTGGGGGAGGGAGGGAGGGAGAGAGAGGAGGGAGAATGAGATTGGGAGGAGATGGAGAGAAAGAGAGAGAGAGAGAGAGAGAGAGAGAGAGAGAGAAATGAGTGAGAGAGGGAAATATAAGAGATCCATGATAGAGACTGAGGACACGAGAGCGAGAGTGAAGAAGAGAGATTTAGAGAGACAAAGAGTGAGAGGGAGTTGTGGGATAAGAGATAGATAGTAGGAGAGGAAGAAAGGGTGAGACGAGAGATTGAGAGAGTGAAAGATATAGGGATGGAAAGAGAGATTAAGAGATATAAAGAGGGCAAAACAACAGGAGGTAAAGGGAGATATAACAGTATGGGAAAGAGCTTGAAAGAAAGAGAGAGATAGACGAAGAGATAAGTAGAGAGTGTGAGAAAGAGATAGATAGAGAGATATTAAAGACAGAGTTGAGAGGGGGAGTGAGTGAAAAGAGAATGAGACATAGGACAAGATTTAGATAATGAAAGAGAGACGACATAAGAGATTAAGGGAAGGAGGGCAAAAGAGAGAGGTGGAGAGATTGCGAGAGAGAGGGAAAGAGAGAGGGATGGTAAATGTGAGTGAGAGAGAGCTGGAAATGAGTGTGTGTGTGTGTGTGAGAAGAATAGCTCCACAATAAAGAGGTAGATGAAGAGTATAAGAGTGGGAGGGAGGGCGAATGAGAGAAAGAAAGAGTGAGAGTGAGAGAGAGTGGAGCAAGAGAAGAGAATGACGAGAGAGAGAAGAGAGGGTCAAGTAAATTATAGGGAGAGAAAAAAGACAAGTGAGTAAGTCTGGAAGGAGAAAGTGAGAGATATAGAGAGAGCAAAAGAAGTTGAGAGAGAGGTAGAGGGAGAGAGAAGAGTGAGAGAAGGAGCTTGAAAGAAAGAGAGAGAAGAGGGAGAGACATGATGAGATATATCGTGAGTGTTTGAGAGAAAGATCGATAAAGAGAGGGTGATGCAGATAGAAAGGGAGAGTAGAGGAGAGGGAGGGAGGGATGGATGGATTAAAGGGAGAAAGAGAGACGGGGAGCGAGTGAGAAGTGAGAACGAGAGAGAGGAAGAGCGTGAGAGAAAAAGAGAGAATAAATAATTGAGAGGTAGGAAAGGAGAGGGTAAGGAAAGGACAGAGTGGCAACAAAGAGGAGAGAGAGAGATAGAGGGAGAATGATAATGAGATGGAGGTATAGAGGAATTAGCGAGAGCAAATGAGAAAAGAGTATGAGAGAGAAAGAGAGAGCACCATACAAGAGAGTAGAGAGAAAAAATTGAGAGAGATGAAGAGAGTGAGTAATATGGTGTTAATTGGAGTGAGTGGAAGTAACACACCAAGAATAGAGAGATAGAGGAGTGTGAGAAAAGTGAGAGAGAGAGCTGAGAGAGGGAGAAAGAGTGTTAGGGAAAGTAAGAAAGATACAAAAAGAAATAACAAGAGGAGAGAGAGCAAGAGAATGATTGAATAAGAGAGAAAGAAGAGAAAAAATAGAACAAAAGAAATTGAGAAGTGAGAGAGATGGAGGCCACTAGAGAGGGAGGATGGTAGAGAGAATGAGATAAAGAAAGAGTGAGAGAGAGAAGAGAAAGATTTGAGAGGGAGAAGAGAGAGTCAAAGAGTTGAAGGGTGAGGAGTTGGAAAGAGAGGAAGAGAGAGCGAGAGCGAGAGAGGCAATGAGTGAGATAGAGATCAAGATCGAAAGGGAGAGCGAGACATATAGAGAGAGAGAGAGAGAGAAAGACAAGTAGAGAAAGAGATAGAGAGAGGGATAGTAAGAGAGAGTGGGTAGAAGGAGAAATATGAGCGTGGGAGAAGAGGGAGAGAGGGAGAGATGAAGGCAGATTGAGAATAAGAGAGATTTAGATAGATAGAGAGGGAAGATAGATAGATAGAGAGAGAAGAGGGGAGGAGAGAAGAGGGATGGAATTTCGAGAGGTGGAGAGAAAGGGAGAGCTAGTGAGAAAAGCAGAAAGAGAAAGAGAGTCTGAGGGAGAGGGAAAAAGAGAAAAAATAAAAAGAAAAAAGACGCAGGATAGAGAGTGAGGGAAGGAGGGAGGAAGCACAGGAAAGATTGGGAGAAAGAGAGTGAGTGAAAAAAGAGTGAGAGAGAGAAGATTGTGTGTGTGAGAGGAAAAAGAGAGATAGAGGAAGGGAACTTCTCCAAGAGACAGAGATGAGACAATGGAATGGAGAGCACAAGAGAGGGAGGGAGGGAGAGAGAAAGAGAGAAAGAAAAAGTGAGAGAGGGAAGAATATGCAAGAGAATATTAAGATGAGAACGATAGAAGAGAGAACAAGAGAGTTTTAGGGTGAGATAGTGATGGCCATAGGGGAAGAGAAGGAGAAAGAGAGTGTCTGAGAGAGATAGAGATATTGGCTCACTCTTACCCTCTTTCTCACTCTCTCTTCCCTCTCTCCCCTCCTACTCTTCTCTATTTCTCCCTCTCTCATGCTTTCTATCTCTCAAAGTCTCTCAAAATTAATTTCTTCTCAATCTTCCTGTAGTTATCTTCCCTCATTCTTCTTTCTCTTTCTTTCTCAATCTCACTCTTTTTACCACTTTATCTCCTTCTCCCTCTTTGTCTACCTCTTTACTATTGCAAATTTTTCTCTCTTTCTTTCTCAATCTCTCTCAGTCCATTTATATCTCTCTTCTCATGGTCTCCCCATCTTATCTCTCTTTTATATATTTTATCTCTCTTGCTCTCTCTCTCTCTCTCCTTTTTTAGCCCTCTCTTCCCCCTCTGTGTTGTTATCTTTATATCATTTTCTTTCTCTCGACTATTTCATTTTCTCTCGACCTCTTCTCAATCTCTCCGACTCTCTTAATCTCTCTCTTTCTCTCTCTATCCCTCTTACACACCCATAATTTCTCACCCTCTCTCATCCTTTCTTCCATCTCGAGCTCAATCTTTCTCTCACTTCCCTCATAATCTCTAGCTCACTATATCTCCCTCTCTGGCTCACTCTTCCTCAATTTTTCTAACTTTTTATCCTTTTCTCCCTCTCTCTATCTCTATTTCCCTCCTCTATCTCACACTCCCACTCTAAGTCTTCATCTCTCCCATACTCTCTCCCTCCTACTCTGAACCTCTCTCATAATTTCTCTTCCTCCCTCACATGTTCTCTCTACCTCAATCTTCTATCTCTGTATCTCCCACTCCATCTGTATCACCCCACTCTCTCTCATTTCTTGTCTTGCCTCTCTCTTTATCTCTCTCTAATGCTCTCCCCTTTCCCTCAGTCCTCTCTTTCACCCTCTCTCTCCTCCTCTCTTGTTCTCTTACTCTCTCTCTCCCTCTCTCTTCCTCTCTCACTAACTCTCCCCTCTATCCCTCTTTATGCTTTTGCTCTCTCCCTCTCTCACTTGCACCCTATCTCTATCTCCATTTCTCCCTCTCTACATTGTCCTTCCTCTATCTCTCTTTCTCCCTTCCTCTCTCTCATTTTCTATTGTGCATTCTATATCACACACAATCTTGTCTCTTCTTCATAATCTCTATCTCACTAACCTTCGTCTCTCCATTTCTACTTTTCTCCATGGCTCAACCTTCCACGGTTTCTCTTGCTTTTTTGCTTTCTCTTCCTTTCTCTATATTTCTCTCTTCCACTCTCCCTCTCTCTCTCCATCTCTTCCACTCTTCCTATTTCTCATTTTTCTCACTTTTACTCGAGCACTCTATCCCATTGTCTCTCTCCTCCCTCTCTCACTTTCCCTTATTCTCTAGCACCCACTCTCTCTACCACACACACTCATTATTTTCCCCTTTCTTATTTCTCTCTACTTTTGTCTCTCTCTAACGTTATCTCTCCCTCCTCCCTCTCTCTTTGCATCTTTCTTTTTCCCTCTTTCTCTCCCTCCTTCTCTATCCTGCTATCCTCTCTCTCACTCATTTTCCCAATCTCCCTCTATTTCTCTTTCTCTCTCACTCTCTCCCTCTCTCTTGCTCTCTTTCCTCATTCCCACATTCTCTCTCCTTCCTTCTCTCTCTACAGCTTCCTCTCTCAAAATCCCTTCCTCTCTCGGTCTCCCATTGTCTTCTTTTGCACCTTTCATCTCTCTCTATCACGCTTTCTCTCTAGCTCTTTATTATGCTCTTCTCTATCGTTCTCCGTCTCTCTATCTCTTTCTCTCTTTCTCTCTGTATGTCTATATTTCTCTGCCTCTCCATACCTCTTGTCCCCGCATTCTCTACCTCTTTCTCTCTACCTCTCTCATACTCCCTCTATCTCCCTCACATCCTCTCTCTCAATTTGTCCCATTCTCTATCTCCCTCTCTTATTTTATCTCAAGTTTTTATCTCTCTTCTTCCATCTCTCTCTATCCATCTCACGCTCTCTTTTCCTCTCACTTTATTACTCCTACTCTCTCACTCTCTCTCTCTCTCGCTCAATGTTCTAACTCTTTCTTTCTTACTCTCTTGCTTTCTCTCCCCCAATCTCTCATCCTTCCCTATATCATTCTTACTTTTTGTACTTCTCTCTCTTCTTTAATCTTTCTCCCCCACTCTCCATTCTCTCTCCTCCATCTATTCATGTTTCTCTCTCACTCCCTTGCTATCTCCCTCCTTTTCTCTTTCCCTCTCTATATCACTTTCTTTCTCTTCTCACCATCTCTTTCCCACTCATCATCCCTCACTTTCTATCTTGTTCCTTCTCAATCTCTGAGAAAAGAGAGAGAAGAGAGTCAGAGAGATAGAGCATGAGAGAGAGCAAGAGAGAGGGAGTGAGTGTGAGAGAGAGGTGATAGAGAGAAGAGAGATCATAAAAGAGAGTGGACATAGAGTTAGAGGGAGCGAGAGAAAGTGAGATAGAGTTTGTGATGGAGAGAGGGAAAGGGTAAGAGAGGGAGCAGGGAGAGAGAACAAAAGGAAAAAAGAGAGAGCATAAGAAACAAAAAATAAGTAGGAGAGAGAAAATGATCTTAAGAGAGAGCTATAGAGTAAGAGAGAGAAAAGAGAGAAGAGAACAAAATAGAAGAGATAGAGAGGGCAAGAAAGAGATATAGAGAGAATTGTAGAGAAAGTAAGATAGGGTGGAGAGATATTAGAGGAAAAGGGTGAGAGAGGGGACAGAAAGGTTGATGCAGAGGGTGAGAGAGATTGATAGCACAAAAGAGAGCAAGAGAGAGAGCTAGAAATGAGAGTGAGAGAAGATATAGAGAGAAAGAGAGAGGAGTATGCATGCGAGAGGGAGAGGAAGATAGGATTAAAAGAGAACAAGTTAAAGGAAGAGATAAGAAGTAAAGTGAGAGAGAGAGAGAGATATCAAGAGGGAGAGAGATCAAGCGATTGAATGAGAGAGATTCAAGTGAAAGAGAGTGGGAGAGAAAAGGGTAAGAGAGAAAAGAGAGAACCAGAGAAGAGAGCGAGAGAGGTAAAGTGAGTTATAGAAAGGGAATGAGATAGAGATTTGAAGGGAGAGAAAGTGAGAGAAAGTGTGAGAAAGTGAGTCCTTAGGAGTGGAGAAAAGAGCAAGATAGACAAGGAGGAAGGAAAGGGAGAGAGCGAGGGGAAGGGCAAGGGCAAGAGAGAGATAGTGAGAGAATGTTGGAGTGACTGATATACACAAATCGAGATAGAGATTGCGAAGGAGGGTTTGGGGGAGAAGATGAGAGATAAAGGGATGGACAAAGGAAGAAAGACGGTGAGGGAGCTGGAGAAAGAGAAAGAATGTGAGAGAAAGAAAAAGAGAGGGGAGGGAGAGCAAGATAGAGAGAGATTACGATTGATAAAGTTAGATAGAGAAAGTAGTGTGGGAGTGATATTGCTAGAGGAGATGAGAGAGCTAGAGGGAGATGGATGTGGAGAGAGAGAAAAAGAGAGGGAAGAAGGTAGAGGGGGAAGAGATAAAGAGAATTATAAAGAAGAGAAATGAGAGAGCAAGGGTGTGTGGTAAGATAGATGGGAGACATAAAATACAGAAGAGAAAGAGAAAGAAGGGAGAGGGAAGAGAGTGAGAGGGTTAAAGAGAGAGGAGGGAGAAAATGAAGGAGAGAGTGTGAGAGTAAGGTATTGAGAGATAGTGGGAGAGATAGGGGAGAGAGGGAGCAAAATAGAGGGAACATAAA
>JAKZJZ010000872.1:0-35512 GCA_022702705.1 Papilionanthe hookeriana x Papilionanthe teres
GAATTAATGGAATTGCCTTTTGAGTGGTACTCTCCCTGTGTTCAAAATTTAATTCAGTGTGGATTCTTACCTCGATAATGGACAAAAGGTCAATCACAACATTTTGAAAAATTATGGAATAACTCCGGTCGTTCACCCAATTCAAATCATGGTCTCGGATTCGGCAGCGCTAGGATCAGTCGACGATACCGAATTTTGCTTGGTTGTCACTGCGAGTCTAATGAAAACCGCATGGAAACTACGGAAAGAATTCGAAGATTTACAAATTGGAGACGCTCCACTGTAATCGAAGAAGAAATTAAATCTACAATAGATGAGTTAACGAAAGTTAACTTAGGTACTAGCGAAGAGCCTAGACCTACCTTTGTTAGCTCCTTACTCAATAAAGAAGACTCCGAAGAAATAATCAAGTTATTAATGGAATTTAAAAACTGTTTTGCTTGGAACTATGACGAGATGTCAGGATTAGCTCCAGAGGTCGCAGTCCATAAGCTAGGAGTGGATCCTACTTCTATCCACAGTCGTGCAAGGTCCCGAAGAATGCGTCTAGAAATCGAACAACAAGTCATAGATGAAGTTAAAAAGCTAATAGACGCCAAATTTGCCCGTGAAGAACAATACCCGACTTGGTTAGCTCAATGTGGTGCCAAGTCAGAAAGAAGAATGGTCGGATCGGAATTTGTGCGGACTTCGCAGATTTAAACAAGGCATGTCCAAAGGATGAATTCCCTCTACCGATCCCAGTAACTAATGATCGACATTGCTTCGACACATGAGATATTTTCATTCATGGATGGATCTTCGTGATACAACCAGATAAAATGGCTCCAAAAGATGAAAAACTTACAACATTCGTAACGCCGATCGGAGTATATTGCTACACAAAGTGATGCCATTCGGATCGAAGAACGCAGGAGCAACATACCGGAGAGCGATGACAAGAATTTTTGATGATCTCATCCACAATCAAGTCGAATGCTACGTGGACGATGTGGTCATCAAAAGCAAAGTAAAGGACAACCACTTGTACGATTCGAGAATTGTTTTCGAACGATTGAGACAATTTAACCTTAAGATGAATCCCTTAAAATGAGCCTTCGTCACCTCCGGGAAATTCTTAGGATTCGTTGTCCGACATCGTGGAATTGAAATCGACCCGGAAAAGATTAAAGCTATCTTAGAAATGCCGCCTCCCAAAACCTTCAAGCAACTACGATCTTTTCAAGGGAAGTCGGCATATCTTCGACGCTTTATCTCAAACTCGTCGTGTAGGTGTCAGCCTTTCTCGCACTGGCTAAAAAGGACTCCAAATTTATTTGGGAAGATAAATGCTGAGAGGGCCTTCGAGGACATTAAACAATATTTAATGACACCTCCTGTCTTAGCGACCCTGGCCTCGGGTAGACCGCCGATACTTTATACCGCGGCTTTAGACAACTCTCTCGGAGCCTCGTTAGCTTTGTGTCAATGAAGAGGGTAAAGAAAATGCTCTTTATTACTTAAGCTATCGTTTACTTCCGACGGAAATAAGGTATCCCGCAATTGAAAAGCATTGTTTGGCCCCGATCTTCGCCACTCAAAAGCTCGGGCCTACATGCTTTCTCATAAGGTCAACTCCGATCTCGAAATTTAATCCATCGCGATACTTGATGACTCGTCCAACGCTTTCCGAGCGGACAAGCCGGATGGTCAATGATATTATCGCAATTCGATATAACTTTCGTGCCTCTTCGTGCCGTAAAGGGACAAGTCCTAGCGTACATCCTCACAAGTACACCCTTTGCACGGCAGAATCTCCTCTCAATGATGATTTTCTAGATGAACAAATAATGAGCCTAGAAGACCTTAATGATCGAGGTTGGGAATTATATTTCGACGGAGCATCTTCAGACACACAAAGACGAAGAATCGCAAATGATAGTGCCCGGTAAGGCGGGAATCGGACTAATCTTTATAACACCGGAGCGGGGGATGTTAAGATACTCCTACCACTTGACAGAGCCATGTACAAAAAACAAAGCAGAATACGAAGTCCTCATAACAGGACTGGAATTAGCTATTCAAATGGGGATAACAGACATCAACATCTAGGGGGATTCGCAGTTAATCATTCAACAGATCGCCGGACAGTACAAAATTTTAAAACCAAGACTCGAGCAATACTTCCGAGTATGCCATACAGTTGTTGGAACAAATTCCGAATGCGACGATCTACAAAATTCCCGTAAAAGAAAATGCTTTAGCAGATGGGTTAGCTTTCGTCTCGCAAAAGAATTTGCTCGCTTGCGAGGATGAATCGATGGAAGTGTCGGTTCACCTGACGTCGGGTCCTATCACAGCTCGACATAGACACAATACACGAATCGAAAAGAAGAAGAATCAGATTGCAACGAAGGATCGGAAAACACGTAAGATTGGCGACGACCATTAATAGACTACTCGCAAACAGGAAAACTACCGGACGATAGGTCATTAGCCCACCGGATCAAGAAAAGAACTCTCGTCTTACGCATTAATAAATAACACGTTATACGTAAAGTCTTTCGATCAAATGTGGCTAACGTGCCTAAGCAGGTCCGAGGCCCGTGAAATTGTTAAAGAGGTGCATTCAGGACTCGTGAGGCTCACTCGACGGGTCCGAAGATGAAAATGAAAATTAAAAGACTAAGGTACTACCGGCCCTCGATGATGACCGATCGCATGAAAATCGCCAAGAGCCGTCACCAATGCCAAGTGCACGGAGTGGTTCTACACCAACCTCTAAATGTGCTACATCCGACAATTGCGTCGTGGCCATTTGAATGTTGGGGCACGGATATAAGTGGGACCAATAGAACCACCATCTTCAAAAGGACATCGCTTCATTCTTGCGGCTACGGATTACTTTTCCAAGTGGGTCGAGGCAGGTTCCACTCGGAGAAGTTAAAGCACACCACGTGCTACGGTTTTCAAGAACCAAGTTGTCTACCGTTTCGGAGTGCCGCGCAGGATCATCTCGGATAATGGGTCGACATTCGAAGCACACAAATCAACAATTTTGTCAAGAGACATGGAATCGACCGGCGATATTCAACAATTTACTACCCAAGAGCAAACGGCCTTGCTCGAGGCTTTTAATAAAACTCTCGTTCAAATCTTAAAAAAAACCTTGGACGATAATAAGAGAAATTGGCACCGAGAAGTTATTAGAAGCCTTATGGAGCCTACTCGGACAACCTTCGAACTCCTACTCGAAGCTACACCTTACGCTTTGGTGTATGGGTTCGAGGCAGATGGTTACCCTGAAGGTCCAGACTTCCTTCACTCGGAATCGATTGCTGAAACAAAATCACGACAGAAGAGAATGCCAAATTACGACTAGAAGAATTGGAAAACCTGGAAGGGAAAAGACTTGCGACGCGACAGAGAATTTAGAACTATACCAAGCTAAGATGGTTCAAGCCCATGACAAGCCGATCCGCCCAAGAACCTTCAAAGTTGGTGACTTAGTTCTCGTTCTCAAGAGACCTATCCTCGCACACCGCAAGATAGGAGGAAAATTTGAACCCACTTGGGAAGGGCCGTTTGTGGTCGAGGCGATCACTCGAGAGGCTCCTATCAGCTAGTGAACTGCCAAGGAGAACGACATATGCTTCCGATCAACGGACGACAATTGAAGAAGTATTACGCTACCTGATGTTTCGAAGGAATGAATTTTTCATCCCTAGAAGCACGGGCGAAGTAATTACTTTTGACTGGGTCCGAACCCAAAAAAAAAATAATAATAATAAAAAATATGCTAAAATAAATAAAATCATGATAAAAAATGTTTTCTCTTCCATATCAAAATCTCCTTCCTGATCTTATCCCATTTCACTCCGTTAAATTTAAAAATACAAGAAGTAATAAAAAACTGTCTTTAATAAACATTTTCTTAATGTTCTTGTTCTTAGATAGCCCTCGATCCTTTTCCTTGTCCTTTCACAGGGAAATGTCGAACGGGCGGTTGGTCCTGAACTTTAGAAATGGCGTAAGCCTTGCACTCGACGAAAAGAGGGTGAAAGATGGAGCGATAATCGAGATTGACTCAGACTTCACACCAGTAGGCCTGCAATATGAGGAAAGTGACTGGGTCCCAGTTGACCGAAAGGAACTACCCAGTTAGACAGTAGTGAAAGTGAGTGGCCCAAGCCACCAATCCAGCAGCAAGAAAAGGAAAACAAACACTGAAGAAGACAAGAAAATCAAGTCCGTAGTCGCATGACGAGAGGGCGAGCTTGTCGGCGCCGCGCCTGCGTAAACTCGGGAAGTACGAAGAGCTACTCTCACACCAACTAAGCGAAGAAATAAAAATCACCGTATCCACAAGATGTTAACCAAACTAGCCGCGGACCGCCGCGACGAGGCAGCTTGCTACGCCGCACATACACTTCAAGGACACCGGTTCACCAGGAACTCGAAGAAAGGAGGCCAGGCCCTAGGATAACGGAAGAGACCGGGAAAATCTCAAGAAGATCGAAGAAAGAAGGCTACCACGCCACCGGATAGAACCACCAGCAATGCATAACCTTGTTGCGAGCAACCCGAGAGGATGTCCCGACGGACATCATCCCCGAGGAGCCGAGGCGTGCGAGGAGAACGCGAAGGGATCGAGCCGTATATCCCATAGTACGTCACCAAGCCTCGCCATTTGCAGCATTATTCCGTAATACGAGCTAGAAAGAATGCGCACGTCGAGAAGCAAACTTTTGAATACTTCGAGAGAATCGTAGGCGAAGGATCAATATACTGAAGGCCTCGAGCTACATACATACGTGTTCTCGAATACGAACAATAACAAATCGTGGATCGCATCCGGGATTTGAAAAGAATGGGTCGAGCGGGCCGCCTAAGAGAAAACACTTACTCGAACCCCGGAGATGGATGCCGTGGAAAGGGAGAATTACAATACAATGCGGATGTCGCTACAACTTCGCGAAGACAGAAGGGAAACCCACCGGAATACTCCGTCATGGCCGGAGTGGATCCAATGCCATTAGTCATCAAAAGAATGGTAAAAATATTGATAACATGGAGGGTACTTCCAGCAGATTGCATACCCAATGTCGCATTATTAACATTTACAAGAAGGGTGATCGCATACCCCCGCACATAGATCACCACGACTTTGTCGACCTTTCGCACGGTTTCTTTTCCGAACGAGTGTAATATCATGTTCGGATCCGACCTCCGGATAGCAGGCCAGTGTGAGTTCCGAGGGCCGATGAAAGATACCATTACCCGTAGGTTCCGTCATGATACCGAAGGGCAACGGAGCAGATGTCGCTAAACATCGCATACCAGGAGTACCAGCTGAAGTGGATCTCGCTTACTTTCGAAGGATGGACGACAGGAAGACACCTTACCACTTCCAACCGTGACCCGAGCTAGAGATCCTCCGGCCTTACGAGCTGTGAGTTGCATGGAAAATATCACACCTCCAACGTACATCCATACGGCATCCCTCGCCAAGGATGGCTTGGAAGGTGATGTTATCGACTATGTACCCCACTATTCGTACATGGATTTCGACGTATACTTTTTTTCGATGGATCGACAAAGATCATACGTAGTCCGTTTTGAGTCTACATGGATTGTATGAGATGTATTCGAGATCGAGTTGTATGATGTATCTTCAACATGATTGGAATGAAAGTGACCATGTCACATTTTTGGCCTTCACCTCTTTTGTGCAAATCGATCGGGAAACGCCATTAACGTTAAATGAACTTCGAACAAAGAACGTAAAAGAAATAAAAAAAAGCATAAGAGAAAACTTTCCTTAAAAATCTAAAAATGATGAACACCAAATTCACATGAACATTAAATAAGCGATAAAATAAATTTGAATCGTTATAGGACAAACAAAATGAGCACAAATTTTAAATCAAATTCAAATTCAATTTTTCCAAATTTCAAATCAAATCTCAATCAATTTCAAATTCAATCTTTCCAAATTTCAAATCAAATCTAAATAAAATTCAAATTCAATCTTCCAAATTTCAAATCAAACCTCAATCAAATTCAAACTCAACCTTCCAAATCTGAAATCCAATCCGTTCTATTCTCTCCCTTGTCTGGGATGGAAGCGGTTGATTCCATTGACACGGATCGAATCTGATGGCGAGGGATTATATCCAATCCAAACCAGTGACTTCCGATCAACTCTTTTGAACGGGATATGTAACATCTACATATTCCCTCCTAATTTATTTCCTTCCATGAAAGTCTTTTACAACTTTCACGAAATTCTCGAAACACCAAAATTCCACTATCTGCAAATCTTTGCAAAATCAATTACCCTACATTAAAAATCAAACTTTTGGGGTTGAGGATTTTACATCCGAGATCGCATCGCTTTAGGATTCTTTCCCTATCGCAATGAAATACATCAAAATTCAAATTCTTGGAGTCGAGGATTTTACATCCGAGACCGCATTGCTTTAGGATCCTTTCCCTATCGCAATGAAATACATCAGAATTCAAAGTCTTAGGGTTGAGGATTTTACATCCGAGACCGCATTGCTTTAGGATTCTTTCCCTATCGCAATTAAATACATCAAAATCAAACTTTTGGAGTCGAGGATTTTACATCCGAGACTCGCATTGCTTTAGGATTCTTTCCCTATCGCAATGAAATACATCAAAATCAAACTTTTGGAGTTGAGGATTTTACTTCCGAGACTGCATTGCTTTAGGATTCTTTCCCTATCGCAATGAAATACATCAAAATCAAACTTTTGGAGTTGAGGATTTTACATCCGAGACTGCATTGCTTTAGGATTCTTTCCCTATCGCAATGAAATACATCAAAATCAAACTTTTGGGTTGAGGATTTTACATCCGAGACCGCATTGTTTTAGGATTCTTTCCCTATCGCAATGAAATACATCAAAATCAAACTTTTGGAGTTGAGGATTTTACATCCGAGACTCGCATTGCTTTAGGATTCTTTCCCTATCGCAATGAAATACATCAAAATCAAACTTTTGGGGTCGAGGATTTTACATCCGAGACCGCATTTCTTTAGGATTCTTTCCCTATCGCAATGAAATACACCAAAACCAAACTTTTCGGGTCGAGGATTTTATATCCGAGATCGCATCGCTTTAGGATTTTTCCTTATCTCAATGAAATACAACAAAATCAAATTCTTGGGGTCGAGGATTTTACATCCGAGGCCGTATCGCTTTAGGATTCTTTCCCTATCGCAATGAAATACAACAAAATCAAACTTTTGGGGCCGAGGATTTTACATCCGAGACCGCATCGCTTTAGGATTCTTTCCCTATCACAATGAAATACAACAAAATCAAATTCTTAGGGTCGAGGATTTTACATCCGAGATCGTATCGTCTTTAGGATTATTTCCCTATCGCAATGAAATACATCAAAATCAAACTTTTGGGTCGAGGATTTTACATCCGAGACTCGCATCGCTTAGGATTCTTTCCCTATCGCGATGAAATACATCAAAATCAAATTCTCGAGGTTAAGGATTTTACATCCAATACCACATTACTCTGAGATCTCTCCTCATTGTAATGATTCAATCTAATCAATTCAATTTTCTTTTGAAGTTGAAGATGTTACATCTAAAACCACAAAATTCCAATTCGCATTTCAAAATCAAACCCCTTCAAATTAATTTTGACAAACTTCAATTTAAATTAAAACTCCAAACTAAAATCTGGGCTCACACATCAAAAATTAAACTAAAACAAAATGAAATCTAAATCGAAATTCCCCTAGATCATGTGATTTGGGATTCACCTCCTTTCCCTTTCCCCAACGAGAGTTCAGGAATCTCCAGCCTCGCAGATATACTCGACACTCCCCAGCCGGAAATTCTTTAATTTCATCCTAACCGTGTTGGTTTTGTTGATCTTTTCGGTCAAAACCAATACGTGCGGTGTGCTTGGTTAAGCACACCACACCTATCGGGGGTCCATTTGTCGACCTCATTTTTGATGAGGTCTTCTCTTCTTCTTTTAGTACTTAGGATCTAGCCTTAGGCTTTTCCTTTGACTATCTTAGAGGACTAGAATTGGGACCCACCACTTAGAAACTCAAACCACTTCTTAACTCCCTACAAACTCCACAAACTTGATTGTAGACCCCTAATCACCTAGAGTGTTGAAATCAAATGTGGAAGTTTAAAGGATGGGTTCCTATAGGACTCTTTGGCCTTAGGATCGCCTGCAGTGGCTCGGGTCCGGGTGAAGGGCCGACTTACACACACACTACACCTATACACTACACTTTTCACACACATCTTAAAAACACACCCATACCCAACTCGACCTCCCGACTCATGTAGGTGATTCACATGGATGGTCCTTAACCCCCTAAGCCCTTGGCTAAGAGGTTAGGAACAACATAATGGATGCCTCAAATGAGTCCCTTCATGGCTCATGTGGGCTTGATATGGCTTCATGGCTCAACCAAAATGATTTCATTCCACTTATATTCACCCAATCTTCAATTTTCCAAATTTTTAATTTTTGACTCTCGGGACCCTACACCCGCCTAGCCTACCCAAAACCCTTGAAATCCTCCAAAATTTCCAAATCACCCAAAATTCCTCAAAAACAATCCCAAACATTTCCACATTACTCAAATTGATCATCCATGCCAAAAAATACCAAAAATTCCAAAAATACCTCCCAATACCCTCCAAATACCCAAAATACCCCTCTCGACCCAAAAATCCAAAATTCAGAAAATTCCGTAGAAAATCGCAAATATTCCCAATTTCATTTTGTTCAACTACACCATGGGCCAATTTTGTCAATTTACCCTACTTTTGTTTAAACCCCAATTTGACCCATTTTAACCCCTGAGTGAACCCAATGTCAAACCAAACCTACCCAATTAACCCAAATTCTGATCCAATTCAATTCTAAACTTCAATTCAACATTCCCAACACCAATCTAGACCAAATCCAAGTCCAATTTGATTGAAATTTGGATCCAATTTCACTTTTGGCCTTAAAGCCCAATTTGGACCCATGACCCAAACCTAACCCAAACTCACCCAATTCAACTCCAATTAACCCCAAATCTTTTCCAAACCTCCCTTAATATCCCTAAAAACAAAACCTTAACATGATTTGACCAAAATTTAGACTCAAACCCCACTCAAATTCAACCCAAAACCAAAAGGCCCAATTTTAACCTAAACCCAAACCTAACCCAAATAAGCCCAAACCCCAAAACCAAAACCCAACCAAAGCCAAAACCTCTTTGAAACACTCCCATAAACATTTCCCAACATTTATTTTACATCACTTTCAACCCTAGCCCAACATTGGCCCAAGTTAGCCCAATTCGACCTATATCGGCCCATTCACCAAAGAAGCCCAAATTCAACCCAATTCAAACCCAAATCACTCCCAATTTGCTTCAAGTCACTCATGACACATTGTTGACCTCATTTTTGATGAGGTCTTCCTTTCTTCTTTTTAGTGCTTAGATCTAGCCTTCAGCTTTTCCTTCGACTATCTTAGAGGACTAGAATCGGGACCCGCCTTTTAGAAATTCAAACCACTTCTAAACTCCCCGCAAACTCCACAAACTCGACTATAGACCCCTAATCACCTATGAGGGTCGAAATCAAATGTGGAAGTTTAAAGGATGAGTTCCTATAAGACTCTTCGGCCTTAGGATCGCCCCGGCGGCCCGGTCTCAGTGAAGGGGCCGACATACACTACACTTACACACTACATTTCCACACACTTCCTAAAACCACACCCATACCCAACTTGACCTCCCGACTCATGTAGGTGATTCACATGGATGGTCCTTAACCCCTAAGCCCTCGACAAGAGGGTTAGGAACAACATAAATGAATGCCTCAAATGAGTCCTTTCATGGCTCATATGGGCTTGAAATGGCTTCATGGCTCAACCAAAATGATTTCACCCCACTCAAATTCACTCAATCTTAAATTTCCCAAATTTTCAATTTTTGACCCCCGAGACCCTACACCTACTAAACCTACCCAAAACCCTCAAATTACCCAAATTTTCGCAAAATTTCCAAATTACCCAAAATTTTCCAAAATCAATCCCAAACATCTCCAAATCACTCAAATTGATCATCCATACCAAAAAATACCAAAGATTCCAAAAATACCCCCGATACCCTCCAAATACCCAAAATACCCTTCTTGGCCTAAAAATCCAAAAATTCAGAAAATTCCCAAAAAATTCCAGAAAATCCCAAATATTCCCAATTTCATTTTGTCCAACTACACCATGGGCCAATTTTGTCAATTTACCCTACTTTTGTCAAAACCCCCAAATCGACCCATTTTAACCCAAAGTGGACCCAATGTCAAACCAAACCTACCCAATTGACCCCAATTTTGGTCCAATTCAATTCTAAACTTCAATTCAACATTCCCAATACCAATTTAGACCAAATCCAAGTCCAATTTGATTAACATTTGGATCCAATTTCACTTTGGGCCTTAAAGCCCAAATTTGGACCCATGACCCAAACTTAGCCCAAACTAACCCAATTCAACTCCAATTAACCCCAAATCTTTTCTAAACCTTCCTTAACATCCTCATAAACAAAACACTAACATGATTTGCCCAAGATTTTGACCCAAACCCCACTCAAATTCAACCCAAAATCAAAAAGCCCAATTTCGACCTAAACCCAAATCTAACCCAAATAGGCCCAAACCTCAAAATTAAAACCCAACCAAAGCCAAAACCTCTTTGAAACACTCCCATAAACATTTCTTAACATTTATTTTACATCAATTTCAACCCTAGCCCAACATTGGCCCAAGTTAGCCCAATTCGACCTACATTGGCCCATTTACCAAATAAACCCAAATTCAACCCAATTCAAACCCAAACCACCTTAAATCTATTTCAAATTATTCATGAAACATCCCTAAACCAAAACCAACAACTATTTGGCCCAAACTTCTACAAAAATTCCCATCCATGAACACATCCTTAAACTTAAAAGCCCACTTCCCTTAAACCTTCTTAAAAGCCCATTTCCTTCAAAATTCAAAAGCCCAAATCTACCCTAAAGCCCACATGACATCTCCATTTGTCATCCATTTAATTAAATCCATTACCTAAGTCCTAAAATCATCATTGAATTATCCCAAATGAAGCTTCATCCAAATTCCCATCAAATTACCAAAAAATTTCTTAAAACCCTTTTCATGAAACAAATCAACCTTTTCCCAAGCCAAATGAAGCCATGAACAAGCCATTCTCAAGCCACATGAAGCCATGAGGGCTTTGACTTGTCATTAGTCCATTTATGGCAAGAAGAGGGGGTTCTTTCTTAAACCTCCTTTAACCCTTTTTTACCTTAATCATGTCACACACTAAACCATGTTTAGCCACCTCATCATGGATGGAGACTTCACCACTCCTTCTAAGCCGACCTAAATGATTCCCTCACTAAAAATCGAGCTTGGAAGGGTGCACCAAGCCCAAAATGGTGGGTTGACCCAAACCAAGCCAAAGTGAGCCTTCTCCCATTCCATTTAAATCAAACTCCTTTACACATGTCAAACCTCAATCGCCTACACTAAACCCCAGCCCCCGACCCACCCGACCAAGATGGTGACCATCGCTCGTCGGCCGGCCACCGTGCCGCCGGAAAACACCATGGCCGAGAGCTCACATGTGAGCCAACATTGAAATTCTCACTTGCCGAGCCGCCCCATGCCTAGTGGTCACCATGGCCGATCTTCTCCTCACCGGAGCAGCTCGATCCCAAGCCCTAACTCCCTCCGAGAGGCCTTCCACCCTCTCCTATTTAAACTCCACCCCTCTCGGCCATGAGAGGTGCTGAAACAAAAACCTTAAGGAAACTCGCCAAAATCACTCTGCATCACTCTCTACACATAGAGCACCCGATCCCCACCGACCTCCACCCCCAATTCCTTCTAGCCGAGCCCAATTTCGAGCTCAAACTTTAGCCCAAAAACCAGACACTTCTCCACAAGTGAGCCAATTCCCAAATCGATTGGCTCTACACCTTCACTCGTACCAAGGAAGGTGCCCACCACCAAAAGCCCCATCTCCGAGCCACCCAGCTTGCTCCAGCCTCCAAGCTTTGTGATCTGGCTTGGTCGAAATCATATCCGGACAATTCACTGCACTCGAGAGACTTCATCCGGAGCTTCTATAGACCCAATCGAAGGTGCAACAACTCTCGGATTGAAGCCACACTTCTCCGAGCCAAGGTACGAGCTAACTCTTCATCCCGAGCTTCGAAGATTCTCTATTTCAAATGCCTTAGTTCCAATGCATGTTAACCGTATAGATGTGTTCGTCTCTTCGAGACGAATCCATAGAAGTATAAGAACGTAAAAATCCATCGAGAATCGAGTGAGATCTTAGTGGATTTAGTGTGGACGGCTCTCGAGCGAGAACACTCGGGGACGATGAACGGATGCCGTCCATTCGATACACGCGCGCACGGACGGCCGGGATTGCGTCGGACCGTGAGACGGTACGAGAACCGCGGGGCCCGGCCGCCGACTCGGGTGGCGGCGTCGAACGGGAGCGCGACGCGCGTGCGTTCGGAGCCGCCGAGGCCGACGCGGCGCCGCGTGGATAAATAGATAAATAGGGTATTTTCTTATTTATTTAATTCCCTAAACTTCAAAAATCCATATCTTTGTGTAGAAAAATCACAAAAATAAAATAAAAATACCCTCTTGCTCAGTGAACAGAGGAGAATAATGTGAAAAAGAAATCACTTAATTTCATCAAATATTTTATTTTTTATGATTTATTTACTCTCTGCATTGTTTTAATTCTCCATGCATGCATACAATTCACCATGGCATGAGACCATAGGGCTTTGAAGCCTCCGAATTTGGGAACATTCCATGAATTTTCCAAAGTCAGAGGCCATCCCTATGAGGAGTTCTTGATTTTTCAAGTTCAGGTCACTCGTTTTCGAGTATTTTAATTCCAAGTAAATAGCATGTTGTGAAATAAATTCTAGGAAAATTCTGGTGATGTTCCTTATGACCGGAGAACCCTAGGAAAAATAGGTTTTGACTTAGTTCATTTAAAACAGACTCTAATCGGCTTAAACACCCAAAATAGGTCTTTAATTAATTAGAGTTAACCAGGTATCAAATTGACTTGAAATCAATTCTCCACTGACCTTTAGGATCAGAGGAATCTACCATAAAAATTCGAGGTCAATCGGACTCGGTTAGCCCCACTAATCGGGTTGATTAAGTCACTTAGCCATTTTAAACTTTAAAAATTCATAACTTTTAAAATACTTTTCAAAAATTCACCAAATTGGTTTTGGAGCCTCTCTGATATCAGGGGAACCTAAGAAAATTAAAATTTCAATTTTCTAAAAAAGTTAATTTTTAATAATATTTTAATATTTTTAATAATTAAAAATAATAAAAATCACAAAAATAATAAAATTCACCAAAATGTCACATTTTGAATTTTAATCACTTAGGAACAAATCCCACATTTTTCCTAGGTCTATTTAGTGAGATATTGAATTTTAAAGCCCTAGTGGTAATTTTAAAATTAAAAAAAAAATGTATTTTCTAGCATTTTCACTAAAATAATTATTATAAATCATAGAAAAATTAGAAAATTACAAAATTTGATTCTCTGGTTTCCTTGATATCAGAGAGATTTTTGAAAAATATAAAATTCATTTTTCAACATTTATTTTATTTTTAAATTAATTAACACTCCAAAACCCAAAATAATTATAATAAAAATAATATAATTCAAAAAATCACCAAAATTAGTCCAAGTGGTCCTCTGGTCAATAGGAATGTCCCCTAATTTTCTTAAGGACAGAAACTTTCCCTTGGTCATGTTATCAAATTTCCTTGAAAATCTCTATTTTCTACCAAAAATAATTATATAAATAAATTAAATACAGAAAAATCACTTTTTCTCCTCTCATGTCTTTATCGACATATGAGTGAAGTCACATAAAAATTTCAAGTTCATTTGAATTCAATTTTGTGAGTTATGAAATTATTAAGCTTAAGGGGTAAAATGGTAATTAAACTTTCAACCCTTAATTAAAACTTTAGGTTTAAAAAAATCAACAAGTAAAATATTTGATCTTAATCTGGTTTGGATGATTGAAATTTAAATAATTAAAGGGTAGAAACTCATTAAATATTTTTTAAAATGATTAAACTTTAATTAAATAATAGATTAAATTTGGAAGAATAATAAAATCGGAATTATTAAAATAAGGGATATTTATTAGGAAGAGATTTATTCTTTAATTTAAAAATCCCTAAAATAATTATATCATTAATACTCAATTTTTAATTAAAATGATAACTCAAATTTAAAATATTAAAAGACTTAATTAAATTATTAAAACTCTTTCAAAATTTCAATTAAAATTAAAAATAAAGTAAATTAAAGATAAATTAAATTAAAATTAAATTAAATTTAATAATTAAATTAAATTAAATTAAAACAAATTAAATTAAATTAAATCTAAATTAAATAATTAAATTAAATTAAATTAAATAATTAAATTAAATTAAATTAAATAATTAAATTAAATTAAATTAAATAATTAAATTAAATTAAATCAAATCAAATTAATTAAATACCAAATCAAATTAAATTGAACTATGTTAAACTAAATCAAATTCAATTAAATTAAATTAAATTAAATATAAAGCAACTTCAACACTATTCCAAATTTAAACCCTTTAACTTAAATCAAATCATTCGAATACCAATTTACCCTCAAAGTTTTAGTTATCATAACTCCTAAAATGTAACATTAAATGAAATGTTACTTCACTTATAGGATATTCAAATGTCCTAGTTCACCGAGCAAGATAACAATAAAACTTCAAATTCTTGGACGATTAATTCATTTGTATAATTAAATTCATTTGGACTTAAAACAATCCTAGAAATATCGAAAAGATGTTTAAGATTCCTCTTAAGCACTTCCTCAATATGATAGGACATTTATAAGAACAATCGGGGTTAACTATTCTTCGATGAAGAAAATCGTCTTCAAACAAAAACACAAAAGAACCTAGACGTCATAGAGATGACTAGCCATAGGATTAGGAATTTGGTAGAAAACCATAACCTTTCCCTTAGCTTTACCTAGGAACTCGCTTAAATATTCTAATCGAGTTTTAAGTGCAGCTTGGAATGACGGGAAGACCCTCCGGTACGCTTTTATTTTATTTTATTGCAATTTACTTTCTTGCAATTTACTTTATCGCAAATGCATTTATTTTTCTCGCATGATAAACAACTCGTTGCATGAAAACCCACACCTTTAGGATAGTACCCTAAAACCGAAACCAAAACTAAGTTAAAAGTCATCGCAAGATAAAATTCACCGCCACAACATTTCAAAATATAAAACAACTCAAAATTTAATCACAAACGTAACACAAAACTACAATTACAACTAAATTAAAACGTCCCGTTGGATGATCGAGAATACCTCGGATGATGTAACCTACGTGTTGCTAACGGGATTTCCCACGGTCTAAATGAAAGTGTGGAACTCATTCAAGCTGAGTTTAGCAAATTCATCCGGACTAAGTGAATCCGATAAAAATAATGATGCCTGGAAGGATGGAACCGTGGGATCTTAACCGGTGTCGTTATAATCAACTTTAAGATTTGTTTTAAATAAAACATAAAAAACACCTGGAAATTAAGATTTTCTCTAAACCAAAACACTTTTCTCAACTCCCGATTTATGATTTCTAAAACTAAACCTCTCGCAACAACAAGGAGCTCTGAGCATGCGTGGGCAAGACGACCATCGTCATCAGCAAAACCCGAGTCTACTTCAAAGCAAAACTTTCCTAGAATTAAAACAACCAAGCCATAGGACTTCGAGGTAGCTCGCCTAGTGCAACATAAATCCTCAACTCTTCGTTAGTGCATTTGCATTGCAAATTAAGCCCTAACCGGTCTTAGGATTCCGAGGTAGTCATCCGATACGACAATAAACCCTCACATCTTCTAGTGCTATTTGTTTGATTTTATCATACAAATATAAGCCCTAATTAATCGAAATCGGCAAGATTGAAATATCAAATAAACATTAGGACTTTCCTAAATTCAAGACAAACAATAGGATAGTCGGGAAATTATCGAAGTTCACTTCGAATCGTTGATTTCTCCTACCTCTCTTCCTTTGGATTCACAAAACAAAATGTTCCAAAATTTGATCCATTCCCTATTGAAATTCCAAAATTCAATCTTTGAAAACCTTAAACTTTGAAATTCTCGAAAGCAGAATTATTGATTATTATTGAGAGTTTTCTTAGGTGATTCCCGTCACTTAAGATGTAATTAACTATAGGGGCTTGCCCTTATAGGGAATTTTAAAGAACCTGTGTAATATAAACCCTGTTTGATACTTTCATATTAAGCAAGGGAATTTGTCGGCTTATAAAATTGGTTCGCAAACCAAACGGATGTCACAAAACTTCTAGTTTATTTGATCGAGCCCCACCATCAAGCGTGTGTCTATCCTTAGGGATGTATATACTGGCTTGTGGTGCGGCGCTCGTTTATATAAACTATTCTGGGGATGTGAGATCGGTTTAATCTCATATCTTAAAACTTTCAAATTTAAAAAATTATTTTCAAAATCAAATACTACTTTCTAAATTATATATATTTAAATTAAATTTAAAATAAAAATTCGCCGCACAACTTCGTTAGGCGACCACTTTTCAAAATAAAACACACGACCTAAAAAAAAATAATGCCGACAATTTCTGGCGACTCACTGTGGGAGAATTCCTCTCTCCATTATAATCAAATAATTCTCGTTTTCAAAAATCGGTAGTGTATCCATGTCCCTAATGGATCAAACTACTCTTCTTTCCGTTGGAATACTATGTTCATTTCTATCTTGAACAAGTATAGCCAACATTCTCTCGGATTTAGGAGCCACCGTTTAAACACCCCTAAACAGAGAGGTTCCGAGATCCTTTTACCTCATTTCCGAGGCGGGGTGGACCCCCAATAAGTGTTAGTTTAGGAGTGATCCTTCGAGTCGAGAAGTCTCGCTTAAGACTTTCTTTTCCTTTCCGAATCGATTCCTTACCTTCTCTACACCTTTCGAACATTCCGTTCTAAATAAACAAACCCTCTAATAAGTGATTCTTTTAACAAATAATTCCTTCTTATAAATACATGAACAAAGAATGCGTTCGGACTCTTTTCAATTCCTTTTCGTCCTAAAGAAAAGAAGCATAACTTGGGACCGACAACCGAATCTACCTTGCGAAATGGAAGCCCCGAAACCGATTTTCTCCTTCACCAACGGACCGGACTTCGCCGTCTATAAGGATGAACCGCCCGACAATGGGGTCATCCGATTCGGACGAGGATTTGAAAACACGAACGTCAAAGTCACCGACGTCTCCCTCTTCGCACCGACGAACAAGGTATCCGAAGCTAAGGAATCACCGCTCGAGTTCAACCTTAGGTCGACCCAAGAGTTTCCTCCCCCGCAAAGGGTCCCGACTAGGAGGAGTACTCGCCGTCCGCAGGAGGACCGTTCTCACTACCCCCACTCGGTCTAGTTGTTTCGCACCTACCCCGACTTCGCCAAATCAAAGGGGAAAGGAATCCGTAACTATGATAAACTCCGTTACCGTGGAGGGTACGGATCTTCCCGTAAGACCTTCGTCTTCGAAATCGGGTCCAGCTCGAAGATTCCTTCGCCGACAAAGACCCAAAGAAGAAATAGAAATAGAAGGATCGCCAGTGGAAGCCGTAGCCGCCGAGATTGCCTTCCCGGAGGAAATTCCGCAGTTACCGTAATATACACCGCTACCGGAATATACACCACTCGCTCGACTACATACCACTTTTGGGAGGAAGCAGTTCCATCCCCTCTCCGCCGCAGAGGATGAGGAGAATGTTCGCAAGATTGCTGCCATATTACCACGAGCCCGCATACTACAACGATAGCCGCAAGAAAAGAATCGAACTACGCCGTTTGCTCGACCGCAAACTTTGGTAGAAAAGCTAGCGAAGAAGGAAAATTGCCCCGTGTCGGAAATTCTACGAAGGATAGGGCGGGTGCCGACCAAATCCCGTCTCGGGCCCCGAGTAGAACCCGCCGTCATGATAGTAAAGCCAAGCAAGAGAATGAAGGCTAGCCCGCCCGTCGTAGTATCGTGTTACAGACTAGGGAGGATACCACCTTCCAAGCATTTGGCGTCGATGTGACCATCCGGTCATAGACCTTCTCGTCGCTAGAAGGATGGTGTGGCGTCCCACTACGGGCGCTCGAGACCGAAACAAGCAGCACCGAGAAAGAAAGTCTCGCCAGAGGCCGGAATCCGAAGAAAGTGCTACCGCGATGAAGGGGACTCGTGAAAAAGGACCCGCAACCATCGCATGACAACCACAAAGATACACGAAAAGCTCCGCTAGAAGATGCCATGGAAAAGCCGAGAACCGACATCCGACGGTTGGCAAAAGAAAGAGAAGAAAAGTTCGGAGATGAGATCGACTCATCGGAATTCATGGACAACGAATATGCAGAAATCAACATGGTTGAGACACGAGCTTCATCAGCCTTCTCAAGGTGCTCCTGCAGCCGTAGAAAGAGAGGAGCCGGAATCGATGAAGAGACAGACTTCGAGAAAAGGACGACACGATCGCTCAAATGGCGAAGAGGATGGAAGAGATGGCCATAGCTCTAGCCACTCTCCAAAGTCAAGTACAACCACATGAGAGACACCCCGTAAGTCATTCACCTCGTAGACGGAGGGAAGGAAATTACATCCGTCAATGGGGATGACCAAACTGAAAAGGATACAACACAAAGTATGATCCCCGAAAAGGATATCAAGAACTCGGTAGAACAGACAGTGCGAGAAGCCCTAGCACAATCGAAGAATGGGACATCTATTCGGACGGGTAGACCTTACCCGAAGAATTCGACGCCGTCCAATACCCAAAGGGCTTCGTACCACCTCTCGTTTAAGACCTTCGACGGACCGGAACCCCCGACAGCATGTCGCACACTTTCGTGCCGCTTGTTGCAATGCCGGCGGGAGCGATGCGCTACTCTTCCGACAGCTCGTTAGCAGTCCGTCAGGAATCGCCTTCGACCGGTATGCGAATTACCCAACGGATCCGTAAAGACATTCTCGTAGCTAGAGAGCCTCTTCATTAAGCGATTCGTCGGAGCTCAAGCACCACATCACTATAGTGATTTAGTGGTAGAGAAACAAAGGCCGAATGAAACTCTAGTGGATTACATACTTCGATGGAGAAATTTAAGTATGAAGTGTGAACCACAACCGCAAGAACAACATGCGATCGACATCTCGCTTAAAAGCATTCACGGCCCGATAGCACTTCTCCTCAAGGGATTCACTATTAAGACTTTTGAGAAGTTGTTAAGCAAGGCCGGAAGCTTGCAAGAAGAGGCGAAGCAATTAAGTTTTGCCGACAAGACGGACAAGCGTAAGCCGGTGAAGACTTTCGAAAAGAAATCCGGGTCGTTGCAGCGAGCTGACAAAGGCAAACAACCGATGCAAATACCACCGTAACGGCCGCAACAACCACAACAAAATTACCAAGAACCCCGGTCCAGCTATCGGCCGTCTCCGCAAGTATGAACAACCGTCTCGTCCGCAACGTACATCGAGGGAGCTTCGAGCAGAGAATATCCGTTCAAGAATGAAGCAAGTACTAAAGATGTTCCGTAGCTTAATGAAAACTCCGGATTTCCACCGCTGTAGCCCAAAAGACCAGAGGAAGTCAACAAGAAAGGTGATCCCAACTTTTGCCCCTACCATCGGATGCTTCGGGCACAAGATAGAAGACCGCATTACCTTCAAAAGTTGGCTCAACGACAACCTTCGGAAAGGAAATATAACAATCCCGAAGGAGTACATGAAGGAACCCCGTAAAGGAGGTTCCGTCAATGTTATCTCAACCGATCCCGTCATTCCGATAGATCCCTATGCAACCGACGATGGATGGACTACCGCCTCGGACGAGATCTTCGAAGAAGATTTTAGACAACATCCGAACCGCTTCGGTGCGAGCTTCAATTCGTAGTTCGAGACCCGTTAAGCCGGTACTATAACTTGCGATAGAAGAACCACCTCGACAGGAGAAAATCGAAGAGAAGAAGAAAATCGACGAAGAAGAGGGGACCGAGATTCCTAAGGCTGTACTAGGGGCCGCTTATCCTAGGATAGTTGTTTCGATTCGGGGAGAAATCCCTCGAACCTCTCGATTTTGTATGATTATCCGCTCACTTCGGTGACATCATATAATGATAAGGGTGATGGCGTTGGCTACGTTTTGATCGTTTCTAACGATTACGTAACTAGCGACAATCCGGGCGTCGATTTCGATACCAACAACAATTCTCAAATCATACAAGATCTCGACGATCAAAATGACGAAGAAGGCATCCATCAAGGAGGCTACGAGAGTTCAACAAGCAACGGATCTATCCGTGAGTTTCGAGGAGCTCCAGTCATAACAGAGTTAGAGCCTTCGGATTTGGAAGATAATCCGAAGAGCCGCTCATTCCGATTCAGGAGGAGACACCGACAAACTCAATACTAGATTCGAAGAAATTACAGAAGTCAACCTAAGAAGTGGAAAAGTTCTACCTCCAAGAATGGGTCCAAAAGACAAAGGAAAGCAGGTGGTTGTTCAAGAAGAACCAACCCCAGCAGAAGACATACCCATTCGAGAAGAAGCCGAGACACAGGAGAACAAAGTGGACTACAACGTGCTAGCCCATCTTAGGAAACTACCGGCTAAACTGAGCATCTACGATGCTCTCATCTTATCAAAGGAGATGAGAGAAGCTCGATCAAGGCCTTACTCGATCCGGAAATTCGCTTAGCTCAAATGGCCGGAGATTCCTTGGATGAGGTTTGCTCGTTAAAGGAACAGACGAGGTGTTACCTTCGCGTACAATGACCTACTACTTGGGACGCAGATCACAACCGACCGTTGTACATTTCAGCTACAATCGGGAAGTTTACGCTCTCCGCAGTATTGGTGGATCCAGGAGCATCAATCAATATAATGAGTCTTCGAACACTAGCATACTTGGAAATTGATGCTCGTGAGCTCGAGGCCGACAAAATGTTATTAAGAGGATTCAACCAGTAAAGGAGAAAGAGCCCTCGGGTCAATAACGCTACCGATGAAGACCGGTGATTTAGCAAAGACAACCGCAAAATTTCATATAATCGATTCGAAACGTCGTTCAACGCTCTACTCAGGCCGACCATGGATACATGAAAACAGGATGGTACCATCATCTCTGCATCGATGCATCAAATATTACGATGGAGGGGAACAAGTGCATCAAAGGAGACTTACAACCATTCTCCGTACATGAAATTGGAATCCATGAAGATGCAGCTTATTATGCACCGCCAAAGAAAACAATCTTCTCCGGAGATACCATAACAAATGAAGCAAAGAAAGTTCGTGACAACGAAGAACCTGAAGTTCTAGTCCAACAGCCACTCACCACTCCCTTCCGGCGAGATGGTGAAGGTTTCTCCACAACTCGCATCCGAGGTCGAGGCCGGGGACGAGGCCGTGGTAGAGACACTAGGACAATCGGACGTGAAGAAACCAACCATCAATGTTGATTGGGATGATAGCTCGAAGAAGAAAAAGAAATCAAGCAAGAAGCAAGCAACAATAAGTCGAAAGAAGCCGCAATACAAGATCTCCCTCGAAGATGAAAAGAACGAAGAATACAAATCAATGTACGAGAAGATTAACCACTACGTACATACTATGACCCTAACTCCGATCCATTCTAATAAGATCGAGGGTATGGAGGTCAAAGAGGTACGTAGTGACGGTGCAAAGCCGATCAAATTCTACCGTGGTGCTTCTTCCTCCAAAACCGAAAATAATGTACAATTCGAAGATGTCACTTCATCGAATTAATGGAATTACCTTTTGAGTGGTACTCTCCCCGTGTTCAAAATTTAATTCAACGTGGTTTCTTACCTCGACAATGGACAAAAGGCCAATCACAACATTTTGAAAAGTTATGGAATAACTCCGGCCGTCCTCCCAATTCAAAGTATGGACTCGGATTCGACACGCAGGGTCGGCTGACGATACCGAATTTTGCTTGGTTGTCACTTGCAAATCCAATGAAAACCGCATGGAAACTACCGACGAACTCGAAGATTTACAAATTGGAGACGCTCCACCAGAATTCGAAGAAGAAATCAAATCTATAATAGATGAGTTAACTGAAGTTAACTCGGTACTAGCGAAGAGCCTAGACCTACCTTTGTTAGCTCCTTACTCAATAAAGAAGACTCCGAAGAAATAATCAAATTGTTAATGGAATTTATGGACTCGTTTTGCTTGGAGCTACGATGAAATGCCAGGATTAGCTCCGCAGGTTGCAGTCCATAAGCTAGAGAGTAGATCCTACTTCGTCCCGCCGACAAGGTCCCTGAAGAATGCGTCCGGAAATCGAACAACAAGTCATAGCCGAAGTTAAAAAGCTAATAGACGCTAAATTTGTCCGCGAAGAACAATACCCGACCCGGTTAGCCAATGTGGTGCCGCCGAGAAGAAGAATGGTCGTATCGAATTTGTGTAGACTTCGCAGATTTAAACAAGGCATGTCCAAAAGATGAATTCCCTCTACCGATTCCAGAACCGATGATCGATATTGCTTCGACACATGAAATATTCTCATTCATGGATGGATCTTCAGGATACAACCGGATAAAAATGGCTCCGTAAGATGAAAAGCTTACAGCATTCGTAACGCCGATCGGAGTATTTTGCTACACGGTGATGCCATTCGGATCGAAGAACGCAGGAGCAACTTACCAAAGAGCAATGACAAGAATTTTTGATGATCTCATCCACAATCAAGTCGAATGCTACGTGGACGATGTCGTCATCAAAAGCAAAGTAAAGGAAAACCACTCGTATGAATTCGAGAATTGTTTTCGAACGATTAAGACAATTTAACCTTAAGATGAATCCCTTAAAATGCGCCTTCGGCGTCACCTCCGGAAATTCTTAGGATTCGTTGTCCGACATCGTGGAATTGAAATCGATCCGGAGAAGATTAAAGCTATCTTAGAAATGCCGCCTCCCAAAACCTTAAAACAATTACGATCTTTTCAAGGAAGCCGGCATATCTTCGACGCTTTATCTCAAACCTCGTCGGTAGGTGTCACCTTTCTCGGCACTAGCTAAAAAGGACGCCAAATTTATTTGGGAAGAGAAATGCCGTAAGGCCTTCGAAGACATTAAACAATATTTAATGACACCTCCCGTCTTAGCAGATCCCAGGCCTCGTGTAGACCGCCGATACTTTACACCGCGGCTTTAGACGACTCTCTCGGAGCCCCGTTAGCCCGAGTCAATGATGAGGGTAAAGAAAATGCTCTTTACTACTTAAGCCGTCGTTTACTTCCGACGGAAGTAAGGTATCCCGCAATTGAAAAGCATTGTTTGGCCCCGATCTTCGCCGCTCAAAAGCTCGTGCACTACATGCTTTCTCATAAGGTCAACTCGATTTCGAAGTTTAATCCATCGCAATACTCGATGACTCGTCCAACACTTTCCTAGCAGACTTGCTGATGGTCAATGATATTATCGCAATTCGATATAACTTTCGTGCCTCCGCGTGCCGTAAAGGGACAAGTCTTAGCGGACTTCCTCGCAAAGACACCCTTTGCCGACCCGAATCTCCTCTCAATGACGATCCGCTGATGAACAAATAATGAACCTAGAAGACCTCGACGATCGACGTTGGGAATTATATTTCGACGGAGCATCTTCAAGCACACAAAGACGAAGAATCGCAAGTGATAGTGCCCGTGAAGGCAGAATCGGGCTAATCTTTATAACACCGGAGCGGGGGATGTTAAGATACTCCTACCACTCGACGTAACCGTGTACAAACAACGAAGCGAATACGAAGCCCTCATAACGGGACCGGAATTAACCATTCAAATGGGGATAACGTACATCAACATCTACGGGATTCACGCTAATCATTCAACAGATCGCCGGACAATACAGAATTTTTAAACCAAGACTCGAACAATACTTCCAAGATGCCATACAAATTGTTGAACTGATTCCAAATGTGACAATCTACAAAATTCCTAGAAAAGAGAATGCTTTAACAGATGCTTTAGCCCGTCTCGCAAAAGAATTTGCCTGTTTGCAAGATGAATCAGTGGAAGTGTCAGCTCACGGACGTCATGTCCTATCACAGACTCGACATAGTACATGATACACAAATCGAAAAAGAAAAAGAATCAGCTAGAAGAAGTGATAGAAAACACGTAAGATCGGCGACAACCATCGATGGACTACCCGCAAACAGAAAGCTACCGGACGATAGGTCGCTAGCCCATCGTATCAAGAAAAGAACTCGTCCTACGCATTAATAAACAACACATTATACGAAGGTCTTTTGATCAAATGCGGCTAAGGTGCCTAAGCGGGTCCGAGGCCCGTGAAATTGTTAAAGAGGTGCATTCAGACTCCGTGGCGCTCACCAGCCGGGTCCAAAGATGAAAATGAAAATTAAAAGACTAGGGTACTACCGGCCCTCGATGATGACCGACCGCATGAAAATCGCCAAGAGCCGTCATCAATGCCAAGTGCACGGAGTGGTTCTACACCAACCTCCAAATGTGCTACACCCGACAACCGCGTCGTGGCCATTCGAATGTCGAGGCACGTATATAGTGGGTCCGATAGAACCACCATCTTCAAAAGGACATCGTTTCATTCTTGCAGCCTACAGATTACTTTTCCAAGTGGCGTAGCGGCTCCACTTAGAGAAGTGAAAGCACACCACGTGCTACGCTTTTCAAGAACCAAGTTGTCTACCGTTTCGGAGTGCCGCGCAGATCATCTCGTATAATCGGCCGCATTCGAAGCACACAAATCAACAATTTTGTCGAAGACACAGACCGACCGGCGATACTCGACAATTTACTACCCAAGAGCAAACGGCCTCGCCGAGGCTTTTAATAAAACTCTCGTTCAAATCTTAAAGAAAACCTCGGACGATAATAAGAGAAATTGGCACGAGAAATTGTTAGAAGCCTTATGGGCCTACCGGACAACCTTCGAACCCCTACTCAAGCTACACCTTACGCTCCGGTGTATGGGTCCGAGGCAAGTGTTACCTTTAGAGGTTCGCCTTCCTTCACTCGTAATTGCAATTGCAAACAAGATCACGACGAAGAAAACGCCGTACTAAGACTCGAAGAATTAGAAAGCTTGGAAGGGAAAAGACTTGCAAGACAACAGAATTTAGAACTATACCAAGCTAAGATGGTTCAAGCCCATGACAAACCGGTCCGCCCAAGAACCTTCAAAGTCGGTGACTTAGTTCTCGTTCTCAAGAGACCTATTCTCGCACACCGCAAGATAGGAGGAAAATTCGAACCCACTCGGGAAGGACCGTTTCGTGGTCGAAGCAAGATACTCGGGGGTTCCTACCAGCTAGTGAATCGCCAGGGAGAACGACATATGCTTCCAATCAACGGACGATACTTGAAAAAATATTACGCTACCCGATGTTTCGAAGGAATGAATTCTTCATCCCTAAGAAACACGGGTGAAGTAATTACTTATGATCGGGTCCGAACCCAAAAATAATAAAATGTGCTAAGATAAATAAAATCATGATAATTAAGTTTTCCTTGTTTCCTTTTTCAAATCAAAATCTCTTCCCTCATCTTATCCTACTTCATTCCTGTTAAATTTCAAAATATAGGAGAAATAAAAAATGTATCTTTAATAAACATTTTCTTAATGTTCTTGTTCTTAAGTACAGCCCCTCGATCCTTTTCCTTGTCTTTTCGCAGGAAATGTCGAACGGGCGGTTGGTTTTGAACTTTAAGAATGGCGTAAGCCTCGCACTCGATGAAAAGAGGGTGAAAGATGGAGCGATAATCGAGATCGACTCGCATTTCGCACCGACAGGCCTACAAGTACGAGGAAAGTGACCGGGTCCCGCTAACCGAGAAGAACTACCCGGCGTACAAGTGATGAAAGTGGGTGGCCCAAGCCACCAATCCAACAACAAGAAAAGAAAAGCAAACACCGAAGAAGACAAGAAAATGAAGTCCGTAGTCACTACAACGGAGGGCAAGCTTGTCGCCGCCGCGCCCGCGAGATTCAAGAAGTTCGGAGGGCTACTCTCACGCCCACGCAACGAAGAAATAAGAATCGCCGCATCCGTAAAATGTTAACAAAACTAGCCGCGGACCAGCGCGACGAGACAATTGCTAATGCCAAGCACACACATTTCAAGGACACCGGTTCACCAGAACCCGAAGAAAGGAGGCCAGCTCCTACAATAACGTAGAAGAACCGTGGAAATCTCCGAAGATCGAAGAAAGAAGGCTACCACGCCACCGGATAGAACCACCAAGCAGTGCATGACCTTGTCGCGTAGCAACCCCGGGGATGTCCCGACGTACATCATCCGCGAGGAGCCGAAGTATGCGTGGGAACGTGAAGGGATTGAACCATATATCCCACAATATGTCACAAGGCCTCGCCATCCGCAGATCATTCCGGAATACGAGCCGGAGAGGATGCGTAATGTTGAAAAGAAAACTTTCGAATACTTCGAGAGAATTAAAGGAAGAAGAATCAACATACTAGAAGGCCTCGAGCTACACACCGACGTATTCTCGCAGTATGAACAACAGCAGAATCGTGGATCGTATCCGGATCCGAAAAGAATGGGCCGAGCAGCCGCCCGAGGGAAAACACATACTCGGAACCCCGAGATGGATGCCGTGGAAAGGAAGAATCACAATACAATGCGGATGTCGCTACAACTTCGTCGAAGACAGAAAAGGAAACCCACCGGAATACTTCGTCATGGGCAAGTAGATCCGATGCCATTAGTTATCAAGAGAATGGTAAAAAGATTGATAACATGGAGGGTACCGCCAGCAGATTGCATACCCAATAGCCGCATTATCAACATCTACAAACAAAGGTGACCGCATACCCCCACATATTGATCACCACGACTTCGTCGACCTTTCGCACCGGTCTCTTTTCGAATGAGTGCAACATCATGTTCGGATCCGACCTCCGGATAGCAGGCCCGGTGAGTTCCGAGGGCCGCAAAGATACCTTTACCGGTGGGTTCCGTCATGATACCGCAAGGTAACGGAGCGTATATCGCAAAGCATCGCATACTGGGGGTGCCAATGGAGCGAATCTCGCTACTTTCGGGAGGATGGACGACAAGCAAAATACCTTACCATTTCCAACCGCATCCGAGCTAGAGAACCTCCGCCTTACGAGCCGCGAGTTACATGGGAAATATCACACCTCCAATGTACATCCACTCGGCATCCTCGCCAAGGATGGCTTGGAAGGTGATGTTATCGACCATGTACCTCACTATTCGGATATGGATTTTCGACGATGATTCTTTTGATGGATCAACAAAGATCATACACAATCCGTTTTGAGTCTACATGGATTGTATGAAATATATTCCGCATCGAGTTGTACGACGTATTTTCAACATGATTGGAATGAAAGTGACCATGTCACGTTTTTGGCCTTCACCTCTTTTGTGCAAATTGATCGGGAAACGCCATTAAAGTTAAATGAACTTTCGAACAAAGAAATGTAAAAGAAAAAAAGAGAATAAAAGAAAACTTTCTAAAAAAAAAATCGAAAAATG
Organism: Papilionanthe hookeriana x Papilionanthe teres; assembly: GCA_022702705.1. Classification (NCBI taxonomy): domain Eukaryota; kingdom Viridiplantae; phylum Streptophyta; class Magnoliopsida; order Asparagales; family Orchidaceae; genus Papilionanthe; species Papilionanthe hookeriana x Papilionanthe teres. The sequence goes on from JAKZJZ010000872.1 coordinate 27,754, forward strand.
ACAAACACCAAGTTCACATGAACATTAAATAAACAACAAAATAAAATTTGAACCATTAAAAGATAAACGAAATCAACACAAATCTCAAATTCAATCTTTCCAAATTCCGAATCAAATTTCAATCTTTTCAAACTTCAAAATCAAATTCCATCCTTCCAAACTTCAAAATCAAATTCTCAATCAAATTCCAAATCCACTCTCGATCAAATTTCAAATTTGATCTTCCCAAATCTCAAATCAAATTCTCAATCAAAATCCAAATCCAATCTCGATCAAGTTTCAAACTCGATCTTTCAAATTTCAAATCAAATCTTAAATCAAGTTTCAATCGAGTTCAAACTCATCCTTCCAAATTTCCAAATTTCCAAATTCAATCTTTCCAGTGCTTCAAGTCTCAATCAAATTCAAATTCAATCTCTATCAAATCTCAAATCCGATCTTCTAGATCTCACATCAAAATTCAAAACTTTTGGGTCGAGGATTTTACATCCAAGACCGCACCGCTTTAGGATTCTCTTCCTATCGCACCGAAATACATCAAAATTCAAAACTTTTGGGTCGAGGATATTACATCCAAGACCGCACCGCTTTAGGATTCTCTTCCTATCGCACCGAAATACATCAAAATTCAAAACTTTTGGGTCGAGGATTTTACATCCAAGACCGCACCGCTTTAGGATTCTCTTCCTATCGCACCGAAATACATCAAAATTCAAAACTTTGGGTCGAGGATTTTACATCCAAGACCGCACCGCTTTAGGATTCTCTTCCTATCGCACCGAAATACATCAAAATTCAAAACTTTCGGGTCGAGGATTTTACATCCAAGACCGCACCGCTTTAGGATTCTCTTCCTATCGCACCGAAATACATCAAAATTCAAAACTTTTGGGTCGAGGATTTTACATCCAAGACCGCACCGCTTTAGGATTCTCTTCCTATCGCACCGAAATACACCAAAATTTAAAACTTTTGGGTCGAGGATTTTACATCCAAGACCGCACTCGCTTTAGGATTCTCTTCCTATCGCACCGAAATACATCAAAATTCAAACTTTCGGGTCGAGGATTTTACATCCAAGACTCGCACCGCTTTAGGATTCTCTTCCTATCAGCACTCGAAATACACCAAAATTCAAAACTTTTGGGTCGAGGATTTTACATCCAAGACCGCACCGCTTTAGGATTCTCTTCCTATCGCACCGAAATACATCAAAATTCAAACTTTTGGGTCGAGGATTTTACATCCAAGATCGCACTCGCTTTAGGATTCTCTTCCTATCGCACCGAAATACATCAAAATTCAAACTTTTCGAGTCGAGGATTTTACATCCAAGACCGCACCGCTTTAGGATTCTCTTCCTATTGCACCGAAATACATCAAAATTCAACCTTTCGGGTCGAGGATTTTACATCCGAGACCGCATCGCTTTAGGATCTTTTCCCTATCGCAATGAAATACATCACATCAAAATCAAACTCTCGAGGTTAAGGATTTTACATCCAACACCACTTTGCTCTGAGATATCTTCTCATTGCAACGATTCAATCTAATCAATTCAATTTTCTTTCGAGGTTGGAGATGTTACATCTAAAACCTCAAAATCCCAATTTTCATTTCAAATCAAATCCCTCAAATTAATTTCGACAAAACTTCAATCTAAATCGAAACTCCAAACTAAAATTTAAACTCACACATCAAAACATAAATTGAAACGAAATAAAATCTAAATCGAAATTCCCTCGCATCATGTGATTTGGGATTTACCTCCTTTTCCTTTCCCCGCCGAGAGTTCAAGAATCTCCGGTTCCGCAGATATACTCGACACTCCCCAGCTAGAACTCTTCTACTTCGTCCTAAGTTCGTCACTGACATCCGTGTTGGTTTTGCTGATCGCTTCGGCCAACACCAATACGCGCGGTGTGCTCCGTCACCACCACACCTATCGGGGGTCCATTTGTCGACCTCATTTTCGATGAGGTCTTCCTTTCTTCTTTTAGTGCTTAGGATCTAGCCTTCAGGCTTTTCCTTCGACTATCTTAGAGGACTAGAATCGGGACCCGCCTTTTAGAAATTCAAACCACTTCTAAACTCCCCGCAAACTCCACAAACTTGACTATAGACCCCTAATCACCTGGAGGGTCGAAATCAAATGCGGAAGTTTAAAGGATGAGTTCCTATAAGACTCTTCGCCTTAGGATCGCCCCGGCGGCCCGGTCCGGTGAAGGGGCCGACATACACTACACTTACACACTACATTTCCACACACTTCCTAAAACCACACCCATACCCAACTTGACCTCCCGACTCATGTAGGTGATTCACATGGATGGTCCTTAACCCCTAAGCCCTCGCAAGCAGGTTAGGAACAACATAGCTGAATGCCTCAAATGAGTCCTTTCATGGCTCATATGGGCTTGAAATGGCTTCATGGCTCAACCAAAATGATTTCACCCCACTCAAATTCACCCAATCTTAAATTTCCCAAATTTTCAATTTTTGACCCCCGAGACCCTACACCTACTAAACCTACCCAAAACCCTTGAAATTACCCAAATTTTCGCAAAATTTCCAAATTACCCAAAATTTTCCAAAATCAATCCCAAACATCTCCAAATCACTCAAATTGATCATCCATACCAAAAAATACCAAAGATTCCAAAAATACCCCCGATACCCTCCAAATACCCAAAATACCCTTCTTGGCCTAAAAATCCAAAAATTCAGAAAATTCCCAAAAAATTCCAGAAAATCCCAAATATTACCAATTTCATTTTGTCCAACTACACCATGGGCCAATTTTGTCAATTTACCCTACTTTTGTCAAAACCCCCAAATTGACCCATTTTAACCCAAAGTGGACCCAATGTCAAACCAAACCTACCCAATTGACCCCAATTTTGGTCCAATTCAATTCTAAACTTCAATTCAACATTCCCAATACCAATTTAGACCAAATCCAAGTCCAATTTGATTGACATTTGGATCCAATTTCACTTTGGGCCTTAAAGCCCAAATTTGGACTCATGACCCAAACTTAGCCCAAACTAACCCAATTCAACTCCAATTAACCCCAAATCTTTTCTAAACCTTCCTTAACATCCTCATAAACAAAACACTAACATGATTTGCCCAAGATTTTGACCCAAACCCCACTCAAATTCAACCCAAAATCAAAAAGCCCAATTTCGACCTAAACCCAAATCTAACCCAAATAGGCCCAAACCTCAAAATTAAAACCCAACCAAAGCCAAAACCTCTTTGAAACACTCCCATAAACATTTCTTAACATTTATTTTACATCAATTTCAACCCTAGCCCAACATTGGCCCAAGTTAGCCCAATTTGACCTACATTGGCCCATTTACCAAATAAACCCAAATTCAACCCAATTCAAACCCAAACCACCTTAAATCTATTTCAAATTATTCATGAAACATCCCTAAACCAAAACCAACAACTATTTGGCCCAAAATTCTACAAAAATTCCCATCCATGAACACATCCTTAAACTTAAAAGCCCACTTCCCTTAAACCTTCTTAAAAGCCCATTTCCTTCAAAATTCAAAAGCCCAAATCTACCCTAAAGCCCACATGACATCTCCATTTGTCATCCATTTAATTAAATCCATTACCTAAGTCCTAAAATCATCATTGAATTATCCCAAATGAAGCTTCATCCAAATTCCCATCAAATTACCAAAAAATTTCTTAAAACCCTTTTCATGAAACAAATCAACCTTTTCCCAAGCCAAATGAAGCCATGAACAAGCCATTCTCAAGCCACATGAAGCCATGAGGGCTTTGACTTGTCATTAGTCCATTTATGGCAAGAAGAGGGGGTTCTTTCTTAAACCTCCTTTAACCCTTTTTTACCTTAATCATGTCACACACTAAACCATGTTTAGCCACCTCATCATGGACTGGAGACTTCACCACTCCTTCTAAGCCGACCTAAATGATTCCCTCAACTCAAAATCGTAGCTTGGAAGGGTGCACCAAGCCCAAAATGGTGGGTTGACCCAAACCAAGCCAAAGTGAGCCTTCTCCCATTCCATTTAAATCAAACTCCTTTACACATGTCAAACCTCAATCGCCTACACTAAACCCCGCCCCGACCCACCCGACCAAGATGGTGACCATCGCTCGGCCGGCCGGCCACTGTGCCGCCGGAAAACACCATGGCCGAGAGCTCACATGTGAGCCAACATCGAAATTCTCACTTGCCGAGCCGCCCCATGCCTACTGGTCACCATGGCCGATCTTCTCCTCACCGCAGCAAACTCGATCCCAAGCCCTAACTCCCTCCGAGAGGCCTTCCACCCTCTCCTACTTAAACTCCACCCCTCTCGGCCACGAGAGGTGCCGAAACAAAAACCTTAAGGAAACTCGCCAAAATCACTCCGCATCACTCTCTACACATGAGCACCCGATCCCCACCGAATTCCACCCAATTCCTTCTAGCCGAGCCCAATTTCGAGCTCAAACTTTAGCCCAAAAACCAGACACTTCTCCACAAGCTGAGCCAATTCCCAAATCGATTGGCTCTACACCTTCACCGCACCAGGGAAGGTGTCCACCACCAAAAGCCCCATCTCCGAGCCACCCAGCTTGCTCCAACTCTCCAAGCTTTCGTGATCGGGCTTGGTCGAAATCATATCCGTACATCCACTGCACCGTGAGACTTCATCCTGAGCTCGCAGGACCCAATCGAAGGTGCAACAACTCTCGGATCGAAGCCACACTTCTCTCGAGCCAAGGTATGAGCTAACTCTTCATCCCGAGCTTCCGAAGATTCTCTATTTCAAATGCCTTAGTTCCAATGCATGTTAACCGTATAGATGTGTTCGTCTCTTCGAGACGAATCCATAGAGTATAAGAACGTAAAAATCCATCGAGAATCGAGCGAGATCTGTGGATTTAGTGTGGACGCGCTCTCGGCGAGAACACTCGGGGACGATGAACGGATGCCGTCCATTCGATACACGCGCGCACGGACGGCCGTGATCGCGTCGGACCGAGGAGACGGTACGAGAACCGCGGGGCCCGGGCCGCCGACTCGTGTGGCGGCGTCGAATGGGAGCGCGACGCGCGTGCGTTCGTGAGTCGCCGAGGCCGACGCGGCGCCGCGTGGATAAATAGATAAATATGGTATTTTCTTATTTATTTAATTCCCTAAACTTCAAAAATCCATATCTTTGTGTAGAAAAATCACAAAAATAAAATAAAAATACCCTCTCGCTCAGCGAACGCAGGAGAATAATGTGAAAAAGAAATCACTTAATTTCATCAAATATTTTATTTTTTATGATTTATTTACTCTCCGCATTGTTTTAATTCTCCATGCATGCATACAATTCACCATGGCATGAGACCATGTGGCTTTGAAGCCTCCGAATTTGGGAACATTCCATGAATTTTCCAAAGTCGAGGCCATCCCTATGAGGAGTTCTCGATTTTTCAAGTTCGTGTCACCGTTTTCGAGTATTTTAATTCCAAGTAAATAGCATGTTGTGAAATAAATTCTAGGAAAATTTGGTGATGTTCCTTATGACCAGAGAACCCTAGGAAAAATAGAGTTTTGACTTAGTTCATTTAAAATAGCTCTAATCGGCTTAAACACCCAAAATAGGTCTTTAATTAATTAGAGTTAACCAGGTATCAAATTGACTTGAAATCAATTCTCCACCGACCTTTAGGATCAGAGGAATCTACCATAAAAATTTCGAGGTCAATTGGACTCGGTTAGCCCCACTAATCGGGTTGATTAAGTCACTTAGCCATTTTAAACTTTAAAAATTCATAACTTTTAAAATACTTTTCAAAAATTCACCAAATTGGTTTTGGAGCCTCTCTGATATCAGGGGAACCTAAGAAAATTAAAATTTCAATTTTCTAAAAAAGTTAATTTTTAATAATATTTTAATATTTTTAATAATTAAAAATAATAAAAATCACAAAAATAATAAAATTCACCAAAATGTCACATTTTGAATTTTAATCACTTAGGAACAAATCCCACATTTTTCCTAGGTCTATTTAGTGAGATATTGAATTTTAAAGCCCTAGTGGTAATTTTAAAATTAAAAAAAAAATGTATTTTCTAGCATTTTCACTAAAATAATTATTATAAATCATAGAAAAATCAGAAAATTACAAAATTTGATTCTCTGGTTTCCTTGATATCAGAGAGATTTTTGAAAAATATAAAATTCATTTTTCAACATTTATTTTATTTTTAAATTAATTAACACTCCAAAACCCAAAATAATTATAATAAAAATAATATAATTCAAAAAATCACCAAAATTAGTCCAAGTGGTCCTCTCGGTCAATAGGAATGTCCCCTAATTTTCTTAAGCACAGAAACTTTCCCTTGGTCATGTTATCAAATTTCCTTGAAAATCTCTATTTTCTACCAAAAATAATTATATAAATAAATTAAATACAGAAAAATCACTTTTTCTCCTCTCATGTCTTTATCGACATATGAGTGAAGTCACATAAAAATTTCAAGTTCATTTGAATTCAATTTAGTGAGTTATGAAATTATTAAGCTTAAGGGGTAAAATAAGAATTAAACTTTCAACCCTTAATTAAAACTTTAGGTTTAAAAAAATCAACAAGTAAAATATTTGATCTTAATCTGGTTTGGATGATTGAAATTTAAATAATTAAAGGGTAGAAACTCATTAAACATTTTTTAAAATGATTAAATTTTAATTAAATAATAGATTAAATTTGGAAGAATAATAAAATTGAATTATTAAAATAAGGGATATTTATTAGGAAGAGATTTATTCTTTAATTTAAAAATCCCTAAAATAATTATATCATTAATACTCAATTTTTAATTAAAACGATAACTCAAATTTAAAATATTAAAAGACTTAATTAAATTATTAAACTCTTTTCAAAATTTCAATTAAAATTAAAAATAAAGTAAATTAAAGATAAATTAAATTAAAATTAAATTAAATTTAATAATTAAATTAAATTAAATTAAAAACAAATTAAATTAAATTAAACTAAATTAAATAATTAAATTAAATTAAATTAAATAATTAAATTAAATTAAATTAAATAATTAAATTAAATTAAATTAAATAATTAAATTAAATTAAATCAAATCAAATTAATTAAATACCAAATCAAATTAAATTGAACTATGTTAAACTAAATCAAATTCAATTAAATTAAATTAAATTAAATATAAAGCAACTTCAACACTATTCCAAATTTAAACCCTTTAACTTAAATCAAATCATTCAATACCAATTTACCCTCGAAAGTTTTAGTTATCATAACTCCTAAACGTAACATTAAATGAAATGTTACTTCACTTATAGGATATTCAAATGTCCTAGTTCATCGAGCAAGATAACAATAAAACTTGAAATTCTTGGACGATTAATTCATTTGTATAATTAAATTCATTCTGACTTAAAACAATCCTAGAAATATCGAAAAGATGTTTAAGATTCCTCTTAAGCACTTCCTCAATATGATATGACATTTATAAGAACAATCGGGGTTAACTATTCTTTCGATGAAGAAAATCGTCTTCAAACAAAAACACAAAGAACCTAGACGTCATAGGAGATGCACTAGCCATAGGATTAGAATTTGGTAGAAAACCATAACCTTTCCCTTAGCTTTACCTCAGAACTTGCTTAAATATTCTAATCGAGTTTTAAGTGCAGCTTGGAATGACGGGAAGACCCTCCAGGTACGCTTTTATTTTATTTTATCGCAATTT
>JAKZJZ010000873.1:0-35440 GCA_022702705.1 Papilionanthe hookeriana x Papilionanthe teres
GGTTTTTAGAAATTATAAATCAGGGGATGAGAAAAGTGTTTTGGTTTAGAGAAAATCTTAATTTCCAAGTATTTTTTATGTTTTAATTAAAACAAATCTTAAAGTTGATTATAACGACACCGGTTAAGATCCCACGGTTCCATCCTTCTGGCATCATTATTTTTATTGGATTCACTTAGTCCGGATGAATTTGCTAAACTCAACTCGAATGAGTTCCACACTTTCATTTAGACCGTGGGAAATCCCGTTAGCAACACGTAGGTTACATCATCCGAGGTATTCCCGATCATCCAACAGGACGTTTTAATTTAGTTGTAATTGTAGTTTTGTGTTCCGTTTGTGATTAAATTTTGAATTGTTTTATATTTTGAAATGTTGTGGCGGTGAATTTTATCTTGCAATGACTTTTAACTTAGTTCTGGTTTCAGTTTTAGGGACTATCCTAAAGGTGTGGGTTTTCATGCAACAGTTGTTTTATCATGCAAGAAAAGTAAAATACATTTGCAAGAAAGTAAATTGCAGGAAAGTAAATTGCAAGAAAGTAAATTGCAATAAAATAAAAGCGTACCTGGAGGGTCTTCCCCTCATCCCAAGCTGCACTTAAAACACAATTAGAATATTTAAGCAAGTTCCTAGGTAGAGCTAAGGCAAGGGTTATGGTTTTCTACCAAATTCCTAATCCTATAGCTAGTCATTTCCTATGACGTCTAGGTCTTTGTATTTTTGTTTGAAGACGATTTTCTTCATCAAAGAATAATTAAATTCAATTGTTCTTATAAATGTCCTATCATATCGAGGAAGTGCTTAAGAAGAATCTTAAACATCTTTTCAATATTTCTAGGATTGTTTTAAGTCCAAATGAATTCGATTATATAAATGAATTAATCGTCCGAGAATTCAAGTTTCGTTGTTATCTTACTCGATGAACTAGGACATTTGAATGTCCTATAAGTGAAGTAACATTTCATTTAATGTTCTATTTAGGAGTTATGATAACTAGAGCTTTTGAGGGTAAATTAGTATTCAAATGATTTAGTTTAAGTTAAAGAGTTTAAATTTGGAATAGTGTTCAAGTTATTTTAGATTTATTTTGAATTCTTTATGTCTTTGGTGATGTTATATTTAATTCAATTTAATTTAATTTAATTGAGTTTTAATTTAATTTAATTCAATTGAGTTTGATTTGATGTTAAATTAATTTAATTTGATTTGATTTAATTTTAATTTAATTTGATTTAATTTAATTTAATTTGATTTAATTTAATTTAATTTAATTTAATTTAATTTAATTATTCAATTTAATTTAATTGATTTAATTTAATTTAATTTAATTTGATTTAATTTAATTTAATTTAATTATTTAATTTAATTCAATTATTTAATTTAATTTAATTTATTTAATTTAATTTAATTTTAATTTTAATTTAATTTAATTTAATTTAATTTAATTTAATTCAATTATTTAATTTAATTTAATTTATTTAATTTAATTTAATTTTAATTTAATTTAATTTAATTTAATTTAATTTATTTAATTTAATTTATTTTTAATTTAATTTTAATTTAATTTAATTTAATTTTAATTTAATTTTATTTTAATTTTAATTGAAATTTTTTTAAAAGAGTTTAATAATTAAGTCTTTTAATATTTTAAATTTGAGTTATCATTTTAATTAAGAATTGAATATTAATGAGATAATTAATTTAGGGATTTTTTAAATTAAAGAATAAATCTCTTCCTAATAATATCCCTATTTTAATAATTCCAATTTTATTATTCTTCCAAATTTAATCCATTATTTAATTAAAGTTTAATCATTTTAAAATTGCTTAATGGGTTTCTACCCTTTAATTATTTAAATTTCAATCATCCAAATCAGATTAGGATCAAATATTTTATTTGTTAATTTTTTATTAAACCTAAAGTTTTAATTAAGGATTAAAATTTTAATTACTATTTTACCCTTTAAACTTAATAATGTCATAACTCACTAAATTGAACTCAAATGAACTTGAAATTTTTATGTGACTTCACTCATGTGTCAATAAAGACATGAGAGGAGAAAATGTGATTTTTCTGTATTTAATTTATTTATATAATTATTTTTGGTGGAAAATAGAGATTTCCAAGGAAAATTTAATAACATGACCAAGGGAAAGTTTCTATCCTTAAGAAAATTAGTAGACATTCCTAATGACCAAAGAAGCACTTGGACCAATTTTGGTGATTTTTTGAATTATATTATTTTTATTATAATTATTTTAAGTTTTGGAGTGTTAATTAATTTAAAAATAAAATAAATGTTGAAAAATGAATTTTATATTTTTCAAAAATCTCTCTAATATCAAGGAAACCAGAAAAGCAAATTTTGCAATTTTCTGTTTTTTCTATAATTTATTATAATTATTTTAGTGAAAATGCTAGAAAATACATTTTTTTTAATTTTAAAATTACCTTAAAGCTTTAAAATTTAATATCTCACCAAATAGACCTAAGAAAAATGTGGGATTTGTTCCTATGTGATTAAAATTCAAAATGTGACATTTTGGTGAATTTTATTATTTTTGTGACTTTTATTATTTTTTAATTATTAAAAATATTAAAATATGATTAAAAATCAACTTTTTTAGAAAATTGAAATTTTAATTTTCTTAGGTTCCCCTGATATCGAGAGGCTCCAAAACCAATTTGGTGAATTTTTGAAAGGTATTTTGAAAGTTATGAATTTTTTTAAGTTTAAAATGACTAAGTAGCTTAATCAACCCAATTAGTGGGGCTAACCAAGTCCAATTGACCTCAAATTTTTATGGTGGGTTCCTCTGATCCTAAAGGTCAGTGGAGAATTGATTTCAAGTCAATTTGATGCATGGTTAACTTTAATTAATTAAAGACCTATTTTGGGTTTTTAAGCCAATTAGGGTTGTTTTAAATGAACTAAGTCAAAACCTATTTTTCCTAAGGTTCTCTGGCCATAAGAAACATCACCAAATTTTCCTAGAATTTATTTCACAACATGCTATTTATTGGAATTAAAATACTCAAAACAAGTAACTCTGAATTTGAAAAATCAATAACTTTTCATAGGGATGGCCTCTGACTTTGGAAAATTCAGGGAATATTCCCAAATTCAGAGGCTTCAAAAGCCCTATGGTCTCATGCCATGGTGAATTGTATGCATGCATGGAGAATTAAAATAATGCAGAGAGTAAATAAATTATAAAAAATAAAATACTTGATGAAATTAAATGATTTCTTTTCCACATTATTCTCCTCTGTTCACTGAGCAAGAGGGTATTTTTATTTTATTTTTCTGATTTTTCTACAGAGAGATATGAATTTTTGAAGTTTAGGGAATTAAATAAATAGAAAAAATATCCTAATTTTCTATTTATCCACGCGGCGTCGCGTCAACCTCGGCAGCTCCGAACGCACACGCGTCGCGCTCCCATTCGACGCCGCCACCTGAGTCAGCAGCCCGGGCCCCGCGGTTCTCGTACCGTCTCCTGGTCCGACGCCATCTGAGCCGTTCGTCCGCGCGTGTATTGAATGGACGGCATCCGTTCATCGTCCCCGAGCGTCCTCACCCGAGAGCCATCCACACTAAATCTCTAAGATCTCACTCGATACTCAATGGATTTTTATGTTCTTATGCTCTATGGATTCGTCTTGAAGAGACGAACACATCTATACGGTTAACATGCATTGAAACTAAGGCATTTGAAATGGAGAATCTCCGAAGCTCGGGATGAAGAATTAGCTCATACCTTTGCTCGCAGAAGTGTGGCTTCAATCCGAGAGTTGTTGCACCTTCGATTGGATCCCGGCGAAGCTCCGGATGAAGTCTCCCGGTCTCGGTGAATTTTCCGGATGTGATTTCGACCAAGCCCGATCACAAAGCTTGGAGGCCGGAGCAACCGGGTGGCTCGGAGATGGGGCTTTTGTTGGTGGACACCTTCCCTTGGTCCGGTGAAGGTGTAGAACCAATCAATTTGGGAATTGGCTCACTCGTGGAGAAGTGTCCTGGTTTTGGGTGGAATTTCAACTCGAAATCGAGCTCGCAGAGGAGAAATGGCAGGGGGATCTCACCTGGGGATCAAGTGCTCGTGTATGGGGAGGAGTCCGGAACAATTTTGGCGAGTTTTGGCAAGGTTTGTGCTTAGCTCTTCTCATGGCCGAGAGGGGTGGAGTTTAAATAGAGAGGGTGGAGGGCCTCCCGTGGAGAGTTAGGGCTTGGGATCGACTGCTCTCGGCAAGAGAAGAACAGCCTACAATGGCCATCGGGGATGGGGCGACTCGACAGGTGAGAATTTCAAAGTTGGCTCACATGCGAGCTCTCGACCATGGTGTTTTCCGAGGCCCGGTGGCCGGCCGGCCGAGCATGGGTCACCCTCGAGGTCAGGTGGGTCGGGGCTCGGGCTTGGTGCAAGCAATCGGCCATTGCCATGTGTAAAGGCTTTGATTCAAAGTAGAATGGGGCATGGCTAGTTTTGAGTCTAAATGGGTCAATCCACCCATTTGGGCTTGGTGCACCCTTCAAGGTGGCTTTGGATGCTTGGGGGATCAAAGGGATCAACTGGTTTGGCATGGAGAAGTCTCCATCCAAATATATTTGGATTAAATTTAAGTTTAGTGTGAAACATGATTAAGGCTAATGAGCTTTAGGGATTAAGGAAAGCCCCCCTCTTATTACCCAATATGGCATGGTGGAGTGTCCAAAGCTCTCATGGCTCACATGTGGCTCATGCATGGCTTCATGGCTCACCTTTGGCTTGGCAAAAAGTTTGGTCAATTTCATAAAAAAGGATTTTAAGGATTTTGGATAATTTGGTGGAAATTTGGATGAAGCTTGATTTGGAATAATTTGATGGTGAATTTAGGACTTAGGTAATGGATTTAATTAAGTGGATGACAAATGAAGATGTCATGTGGGCTTTAGTGTAGATTTTGGGCCTTTGGATGTGGTGAAGTGGGCTTTTAGGAAAGTTTAAGGGAAATGGGCTTTCGATTTTAGGATGGTTATTTGGATAAAAATTTTGTGAAGAACTTTGTCAAATAAATGTCATAATTGGTTTAGGGATGTTCTATGAAGGGCTTGGAATCAATTTGGTGTGATTTGGAGTTGAATTGGTTTGAATTTGGATTTATTCTGGTAAGTGGGCCTATGTAGGTCCAAGTGGGCCAAGTTGGGCTAATGTTGGGCTAGGGTTGAAATTGATATAAAATCAATGTTGAGAAATGTTTATGGGAGTGTTTCAAAGAGGTTTTGACTTTGGTTGGGCTTTGATTTTGGGGTTTGGGCTCATTTGGGTTAGGTTTGGGTTTAGGTCAAAAATGGGCCTTTTAACCTTGGGTTGAGTTTGAGTAGGGTTTGGGTCTAAATTTTGGGCAAATCATGTTAGTATTTTGTTTATGGGAATGTTAAGAAAGATTTAGAAAAGATTTGGGGTTAATTGGAATTGAGTTGGGTGAGTTTGGGTTAGGTTTAGGTCATGGGTCCAAATTGGGCTTTAAGGCCAAAAGTGAGATTGGATCCAAATGTCAATCAAATTGGGCTTGGATTTGGTCTAGATTGGTATTGGGGATGTTGAATTGAAGTTTAAAATTGAATTGGACCAAAATTGGGGTCAATTGGGTAGGTTTGGTTTGACATTGGGTTCACTTAGGGTTAAAATGGGTCAAATTGGGGGTTTTGACAAAAGTAGGGTAAATTGACAAAATTGGCCCATGGTGTAGTTGGACAAAATGAAATTGGGAATATTTGGGATTTTCTGGAATTTTCTGGGAATTTTCTGAATTTTTGGATTTTTTGGCCAAGAGGGGTATTTTGGGTATTTGGAGGGTATTGGGAGGTATTTTTGGTATTTTTGGGTATGAATGATCAATTTAAGTGATGTGGAAATGTTTGGGATTGATTTTGGAGAATTTTGGGTAATTTGGAAATTTTTGAGAAATTTGGGTAATTTTAAGGGTTTTGGGTAGGTTTAGTAGGTGTAGGGTCCCGGGGGCAAAAATCGAAAATTTGGGAAATTGAAGATTGGGTGAATTTGGGTGGAAAGAAGTCATTTTTGTTGAGCCATGAAGTCACATCAAGCCCACATGAGCCATGAAGGGACTCACTTGAGGCATTCACTATGTTGTTCCTAACCCTCTTAGCCAAGGGCTTAGGGGTTAAGGACCATCCATGCGGATCACCTAAATGAGTCGGGAGGTCAAGTTAGGTATGGGTGTGGTTTTAGGAGGTATGTGGAAGTGTAGTGTGTAGGTGTAGTGTATAAGTGTGGTGTGTGTAAGTCAGCCCCTTCACCGCACTGAGCCACCTGTAGGCGATCCTAAGGCCAAAGAGTCCTATAGGAACTCATCCTTTAAACTTCCACATTTGATTTCAACCCTCTAGGTGATTAGGGGTCTATAGTCAAGTTTGTGGAGTTTGCAGGGAGTTAAGAAGTGGTTTGAATTTCTAAAAGGTGAGTCCCAATTCTAGTCCTCTAAGATAGTCAAAGGAAAAGCCTAAGGCTAGATCCTAAATACTAAAGAGAAGACCTCATCAAAAATGAGGTCAACAAATGGACCCCCAATAGGTGTGGTGAGCTGACGGAGCACACCGCGCGTATTGGTGTTGACCGAAGCGATCAACAAAACCAACACAAACATCCAAGTGACAAACTTAGGATGAAATAGAGGAGTTTTCGCTGGGGAGTAGCAAGTATATCTCTGAAATCGGAGATTCCTGAACTCTCGCTGGGGAAAGGAAAGGAGGTAAACTCCAAATCACATGACTTGGGGGAATTTCTATTTAGATTTTATTTTGTCTCAATTTAAGTTTTGATGTGTGAGTTTAGATTTCAATTTGGAGTTTCAATTTAGATTGGAGTTTGTCAAAATTAATTTGAAGGATTTGATTTGAAATGAAAATTGGAATTCTGAGGTTTTAGATGTAACATCTTCAACCTCGAAATAAAATTGAATTGATTAGATTGAATCGTTGCAATGAGAAGAGATCTCAGAGTAATGCGGTGTTGGATGTAAAATCCTTAACCTCAAGAGTTTGATATTTGATGTATTTCAGAGCAATAGGAAAAGAATCCTAAAGCAGTGCAGTCTTGGATGTAAAATCCTCGACCCAAAAGGTTGAATTTGATGTATTTCAAAGGCAATAGGAAAGAATCCTAAAGTAGTGCAGTCTTGGATGTAAAATCCTCGACCCAAAAGTTTGAATTTGATGTATTTCAAAGTGCAATAGGAAAGAATCCTAAAGCGAAGGTATCTTGGATGTAAAATCCTCGACCCAAAAGGTTCGAATTTGATGTATTTCAGTGCAATAGGAAAGAATCCTAAAAGGTGCAGTCTTGGATGTAAAATCCTCGACCCAAAAGTTTGAATTTGATGTATTTCAGTGCAGTAGGAAAGAATCCTAAAGCAAGTGCGGTCTTGGATGTAAAATCCTCGACCCAAAAGTTTGAATTTGATGTATTTCAAGTGCAACAGGAAAGAATCCTAAAGCAATGCGAGTCTTGGATGTAAAATCCTCGACCCAAAAGGTTTGAATTTGATGTATTTCAGTGCAATAGGAAAGAATCCTAAAGCAGTGCAGTCTTGGATGTAAAATCCTCGACCCAAAAGTTTGAATTTGATGTATTTTAGTGCAATAGGAAAGAATCCTAAAGCAAAGGCAGTCTTGGATGTAAAATCCTCGACCCAAAAGTTCGAATTTGATTTGATTGATATTTGATTCGAGATCCGGAAGAAATTGAATTTGAATTTGATCGAGACTTGAAATCTGGAAAGATTGAATTTGAGATTTGGAAGGATGAGTTTGAACTCGATCGAAATTTGATTTAAGATTTGATTTGAAATTTGGAAGATCAAATTTGAAATTTGATCGAGATTGGATTTGGAATTCGGTCGAGAATTTGATTTGAGATTTGGGAAGATCAAATTTGAAATTTGATCGAGAGTGGATTTGGAATTTGATTGAGAATTTGATTTGTGATTTGATTTAACATTTATGTTGATTTCGTTTATCTTTTAATGATTCAAATTTTATTTTATCGTTTATTTAATGTTCATGTGAATTTGGTGTTTGTCATTTTTAGATCATTAAAGAAAGTTTTCTTTTATCCTTTTTTTTATTTCTTTTTAGTTCTTTGTTCGAAGTTCATTTAATTTTAATGACGTTTCCCAATCAATTTGCACAAAAGAGGTGAAGGCCAAAAACGTGACATGGTCACTTTCATTCCAATCATGTTGAAAATACATCATACAACTCGATCTGGAATACATTTCATACAATCCATGTAGACTCAAAACGGACTATGTATGATCTTTGTTGGTCCATCAAAAGAAGCATTTGTCAAAAAATCCATGTCTGAATAGTGGGGTACATGGTTAATAACATCACCTTCCAAGCCATCCTCGGCAAGGATGCCTACTGGATGTACGTTGGAGGTGTGATATTTCCCATGTAACTCGCGACTCGTAAGGCCGGAGGTTCTCTAGCTCGGGTCCGGTCGGAAATGGTAAGGTATCTTGCTCGTCGTCCATTCTCCCGAAAGTAACCGAGATCCGCTCCACCGGCACTCCCGGTATGCAATGCTTAGCGATATCCGCTCCGTTGCCCTTCGGCATCATGACGGAACCCACCGGTAAAGGTATCTTTACCGGCCCTCGGAACTCACCCGGCCTCGCTATCCGGAGGTCGTATCCGAACATGATGTCACACTCGTTCAAGAAAGAGACTATGCGTAAAGGTCCGACGAAGTCGTGGTGATCTATATGTGGGGGTATGCGATCACCCCGTTTGTAGATGTTGATGATGCAGCTATTGGGTATGCAATCCGCCGGCGATACCCTCCATGTTATCAATCTTTTTACCATTCTCTCGATGACTAATGGCATCGGATCTACTCGCCCATGACGCGAGTATTCCCGGTGGGTTTCCCTTCTCGTCTTCAAGAAAGTTGTAGCAAGCATCCGCATTGTATTGTGATTCTTCCCTTCCCCGGCATCCATCTCCGGGGTTCCGAGTAGGTATTTTCCTCAGCGGCCCGCTCGGCCCATTCTTTTCAAATCCCGGATACAATCCACGATTTCGTCGTTGTTCATACTCGAAGAATACGTCCGTATGTAGCTCGAGGCCCTCTAAGTATGTTGATCCTTTTGCCTCTAATTCTCTCGAAGTATTCAAAGGTCTTCTTTTCAACATTCCGCATTCTCTCCAGACTCTTATTCCGGAATGATCTGCGGATGGCGAGGCCTTGTGACATATTGTGGGATATATGGTTCAATCCCTTCACGTTCCCCCGCATACCTCGGCTCCTCGGGGATGATGCTCGTCGGGACATCCCCCGGGTTGCTTCCGCAACAAGGTCATGCATTATTGGTGGTTCTATCCGGTGGCGTGGTAGCCTTCTTTCTTCCGATCTTCCGGAGATTTCCCCGGTTCTTTTCGTTATCCTAGGAGCCGGCCTCCTTTCTTCGAGTTCCCGGTGAACCGGTGTCCTTGAAATGTGTGTGCCGGCATTAGCAATTGTCTCGTCGCGCCGGTCCGCGCCTAGTTTTGTTAACATCTTACGGATACGGCGATTCTCATTTCTTCGTTGCATGGCCGCGAGAGTAGCTCTCCGCACTTCGAATCTCCGCGGGCGCGGCGCCGACAAGCCCGCCCTCCGCCGTAGCGACTACGGACTTCATTTTCTTATCTTCTTCGGTGTTTGCTTTTCTTTTCTTGTTGTTGGATTGGTGGCTCGGGCCACCCACTTTCATCACTCGTCTCGCCGGGTAGTTCTTCTCGTTAACCGGGACCCGACCACTTTCCTCGTATCGTAGGCTCGCCGGTGCGAAATTCAAGTCAATCTCGATTATCGCTCCATCTTTCACCCTCTTTTCATCGAGTGCAAGGCTTACGCCATTCTTAAAGTTTAGGACCAACCGCCCGTTCGACATTTCCTCGCGAAAAGACAAGGAAAAGGATCGTGGGCCGTACTAAGAACAAGAACATTAAGAAAACGTTTATTAAAGATGTATTTCTTTTATATATTTTTTTTATTTTCAAATTTAACAGGAATGAAGTAGGATAAGATCAGGGAATAGATTTTGATTTGAAAAAGAAAACAAGGAAAACGTATTATCATGACTTTATTTATTTTAGCACATTTTATTATTTTTGGGTTCGGACCCAATCATAAGTAATTACTTTCGCCCGTGTTTCTTAGGGATGAAGAATTCATTCCTTCGAAACATCGGGTAGCGTAATACTTTTTCAAGTATCGTCCGTCGATCGGAAGCATATGTCGTTCTCCCCGGCAATTCACTAGCTCGGTAGGAACCTCCCGAGTATACTCGCTTCAACCACAAATGGTCCTTCCCAAGTGGGTTCAAATTTTCCTCCTATCTTGCGGTGTGCAAGAATAGTCTCTCGAGAACGAGAACTAAGTCACCAACTTTCAAGGTTCTTGGGCGGACCAATTTGTCATGGGCTTGAACCATCTTAGCTTGGTATAGTTCTAAATTCCGTTGCGCCGCAAGTCTTTTCCCTTCCAAGCTTTCTAATTCTTCGAGTCGTAATCCGGCGTTTTCTTCGTCGTGATCTTGTTTGCAACCGCAATTCGAGTGAAGGAAGCCGAACCTCTAAAGGTAACACTCGCCTCGGACCCATACACCGGAGCGTAAGGTGTAGCTTCGAGTAGAGTTCGAAAGTTGTCCGGTAGGCCCATAAGGCTTCTAACAATTTCTCGTGCCAATTTTTCTTATTATCGTCCAAGGTTTTCTTTAAGATTTGAACGAGAGTTTTATTAAAAGCCTCGACGAGACCGTTTGCTCTTGGGTAGTAAATTGTCGAGTATCGCCAGCCGATTCCGTGTCTCCCGACAAAATTGTTGATTTGTGTGCTTCGAATGCCGACCCATTATCCGAGATGATCTTGCGCGGCACTCCGAAACGGTAGACAACTTGGTTCTCGAAAACCGTAAAGCACGTGGTGTGCTTTCACTTCTCTAAGTGGAACCGCTTCCGCCCACTCGGAAAAGTAATCCGTAGCCGCAAGAATGAAGCGATGTCCTTTCGAAGATGGTGGTTCTATCGGACCCACTATATCCGTGCCCCAACATTCAAATGGCCACGACGCAATTGTCGGTGCAAGCACATTTGGAGGTCGGTGTAGAACCACTCCGTGCACTCGGCATCGGTGACGGCTCTCGGCGATTTTCATGCAATCGGTCATCATCGAGGGCCAGTAGTACCCTAGTCTTTTAATTTTCATTTTCATCTTCTGACCCGACCGGTGAGCGCCACGCAGTCCCGAATGCACCTCTTTAACAATTTCACGGGCCTCGGACCCGCTTAGGCACCTTAGCCACATTCGATCAAAAGACCTTCCGTATAATGTGTTGTTTATTAATGCGTAGGATGCGAGTTCTTTTTCGATCCGATGGGCTAGCGACCTATCGTCCGGTAGCTTTCCCGTTTGCGGTGTAGTCTATCAATGGCCGTCGCCAATCTTCTCGTGTTTTCTCGTCACCGCCGCAACTACTTCTTTTTCTTTTTCGATTCGTGTATTGTGTCTATGTCGAGCCGTGATAGGACTCGACGTCCGTGAACCGACACTTCCACCGATTCATCTTGCAAACGTGCAAATTCTTTTGCGAGACGGGCTAAAGCATCCGTTAAAGCATTCTCTTTTCGGGAATTTTGTAGATTGTCACATTTGGAATCCGTTCCAACAACTCGTATGGCATACCGGAAGTATTGTTCGAGTCTTGGTTTAAAAATTCTGTATTGTCCGACGATCCGTCGAATGATTAACCGTGAATCCCCGTAGATGTTGATGTCCGTTATCCCCATTCGAATAGTTAATTCCGATCCCGTTATGAGGGCTTCGTATTCCGCTTCGTTGTTTGTACACGGTTCCGTCAAGTGGTAGGAGTATCTTAACATCCCCCGCTCCAGCTTTATAAAGATTAGCCCGATTCCCGCCTTACCGGCACTATCACTTGCGATTCTTCGTCTTTGTGTGCCGAAGATGCTCCGTCGAAATATAATTCCCAACGTCGATCATCGAGGCCTTCTAGGTTCATTATTTGTTCATCCGGCAAATCATCATCGAGAGGAGATTCGCCGGCAAAGGGTGCGCTCGCGAGGAAGTCCGCTAAGACTTGTCCCTTTACGGCACGCAGAGGCACGAAAGTTATATCGAATTGCAATAATATCATCGACCATCCGGCAAGTCCGCTCGGAAAGTGTTGGACGAGTCATCAAGTATCGCAATGGATTAAACTTCGAGATCGAGTTAACCTTATGAGAAAGCATGTAGTGCCTGAGCTTTTGAGCGGCGAAGATCAAGACCAAACAATGCTTTTCAATTGCGGGATACCTTACTTCCGTCGGAAGTAAACGACGGCTTAAGTAGTAAAGAGCATTTTCTATACCCTCATCGTTGACCTGGGCCAACAGGGCTCCGAGAGAGTCGTCTAAAGCCGTGGTGTAAAGTATCGCGGCCTACCCGAGACCGGGGTCGCTAAGACAGAGGTGTCATTAAATATTGTTTAATGTCTTCGAAGGCCTTCTCGGCATTTCTCTTCCCAAATAAATTTGGCGTCCTTTTTAACTAGTGCCGAGAAAGGCCGACACCTACCCGACAGTGTCTGAGATAAAGCGTCGAAGATATGCCGCCTTCCCTCGAAAAGATCGTAGTTGTTTTAAGGTTTTGGGAGGTGGCATTTCTAAGATAGCTTTAATCTTTTCCGGATCGATTTCAATTCCACGATGTCGGACAACGAATCCTAAGAATTTCCCGGAGGTGACGCCGAAGGCGCATTTTAAGGGATTCATCTTAAGGTTAAATTGTCTTAATCGTTCGAAAACAATTCTCAAATCATACAGTGGTTTTCCTTTACTTTGCTTTTGATGACCACATCGTCCACGTAGCATTCGATTCGATTGTGGATGAGATCATCAAAAATTCTTGTCATTGCTCTTTCGGTAGGTTGCTCCCGCGTTCTTCGATCCGAATGGCATCACCGTGTAGCAAAATACTCCGATCGGCGTTCGAATGCCGTAAGCTTTTCATCTTCCGGAGCCATTTTTATCCGGTTGTATCCTCGAAGATCCATCCATGAATGAAAATATTTCATGCGTCGAAGCAATGTCGATCATTAATTCCGGGATCGGTAGAGGGAATTCATCTTTTGGACATGCCTTATTTAAATCTCTCGAAGTCCACACAGCATTCTCGATCCGACCATTCTTCTTTCGATCGGCACCACATTGGCTAGCCAAGTCGGGTATTGTTCTTCACGGACAAATTTAGCGTCTATTAGCTTTTTAACTTCGGCTATGACTTGTTGTTCGATTTCTAGACGCATTCTTCTAGGACCTCGTCCGACCGGAACGTAGTAGGATCCACTCCTAGCTTATGGACCGCGACCTCCGGAGCTAATCCCGGCATTTCATCGTAGCTCAAAGCAAAACAATCTTTAAATTCCATTAATAACTCGATTATTTCTTCGAGTCTTCTTTGTTGAGTAAGGAGCTAACAAAGGTAGGTCTAGGCTCTTCGTTAGTACCTAAGTTAACTTCCGTTAACTCATCTATCGTAGATTTGATTTCTTCTTCGAATTCTGTGGAGCGTCTCCAATTTGTAAATCTTCGAGTTCGTCCGTAGTTTCCATGCAGCTTTCATCGGACTTGCAAGTGACAACCAAGCAAAATTCAGTATCGTCAATCGACCCTACCGTGCCGAATCCGAGACCATGTTTTGAATCGCGTGGACGACCGGAGTTATTCCATAATTTTTCAAAATGTTGTGATCGGCCTTTTGTTCATTGTCGAGGTAAGAAACCACGTTGAATTAAATTTCGAACACAGGGAGAGTACCACTCAAAAGGTAATTCCATTAATTCCGATGAAGTGACATCTTCAAATTGTACATTATTTTCGCTTTGGAGGAAGAAGCACCACGGTAGAATTTGATCGGCTTCGCACCGTCGTTACGTACCTCTTTGACCACCATACCCTCGATCTTATTAGAATGGATCGGGGTTAGGGTCATAGTATGTACGTAGTGGTTAATCTTCTCATACATCGATTTATATTCTTCGTTCTTTTCATCTTCGAGGGAGATCTTGAATTGTGGCTTCTTTCGACTTATTGTTGCTGCTTCTTGCTTGATTTACTTTTCTTCTTCGTAACTATCATTCCAATCAACATTGATGGCTGGTTTCTTCCGTCCAATCGTCCTAGTGTCTCTACCACGACCTCGTCCCCGCCTCGACCCTCGGATGCGAGTTGTGGAGAAACCTTCACCACCTCGCCGTAAGGGAGTGGTGAGTGACTCGTTGGACTAGAACCTCGGGTTCTTCGTTGTCCCGAACTTTCTTTGCTTCATTTGTTACGGTATCTCCGGAGAAGATCGTTTTCTGCGGTGCATAATAAGCCGCATCTTCATGGATTCCAATCTCATGTACGGAGAATGGTCGCAAGTCGCCTTGATGCAATCGTTCTCCTCCATCGTAGTATTTGATGCACCGGTGCGAGATGATGGTACCATCCTCGTTTTCATGTATCCATGGTCGGCCCAAGCAGAGCGTTGAATGACGTTTCGAATCGATTATATGAAATTTTGCGGTTGTCTTTGCTAAGTCACCGGTCTTCATCGTAGCGTTATCGACCCGAGGGCTCTTTCTCCTTTCTCGGTCGAATCCTCTTAATAACATTTTGTCGGCCTCGAGCTCGCGAGCATCAATTTCCAAGTATGCTAGTGTTCAAAGACTCATTATGTTGATCGATGCTCCCGGATCCACCAATACTCCGGAGAGCGTAAACTTCCCAATTGTAATCGAAATGTACAACGGTCGGTCGTGATCTCGTTGTCCCAAGTAAGTAGGTCATTATCCGTGAAGGTAACGCCTCGTCGTTCCTTTAACGAGCAAACCTCATCTAAAGAATCTCCGGCCATTCGAGCTAAGCAAATTTCTCGGATCAAGTAAGGCTTCGATCGAACTTCTCTCATCTCCTTTCGATAAGATGAGAGCATCGTAAATGCTCGCCTGGCCGGTAGTTTCCTAAGATGGGCTAGCACGTTGTAGTCCACTTTGTTCTCATGCATCTCGACTTCTTCTCGAATGGGTATTTCTTCCGCCGGGTTGGTTCTTCTTGAACAACCACCGCTTTCCTTCGTCTTTGGACCCATTCTCGGAGGTAGAACTCTTCCACTTCTTAAGTCGACTTCGTAATTTCTTCCGAATCTAGTGTCGAGTTCGCCGGTGTCTTCTCCCGAATCGGAATGACCGGCTCTTCCGGATTATCTTCAAAATCCGAAGGCTCTAACTCTATCGTAACCGGAGCTCCTCGAAACTCACGCATAGATCCGTTGCTTGTCGAACTCTCGTAGCCTCCTCGATGGATGTCTTCTTCATTATTTTGCTCGTCGAGATCGTGTATGATTTGAGAATTGTCGTTGGCATCGAAGTCGATGTCCGGATTGTCACTAGTTACGTAATCGTTAGAAACAGCCAAAACGTAGCCAACGCCATCACCCTTATCATTATATGATCCCACCGAAGTGAGCAGATAATCATACAAAATCAGAGGTTCGAGGGATTTCTCCCCCGAATCGGAAATAACTATCCTAGGATAAGCAGCCCCTAGTCTAGCCTTAGGAATCTCGGTCCCCTCTTCTTCGTCAATTTTCTTCTTTTCTTCGATCGTCTCCTGTCGAGGTGGTTCTTCTATCGCAAGTGATAAGTATCGGCTTAACGAGTCTCGAACTCGAATTGAAGCTCGCACCGAAGCGGTTCGGATGTTATCTAAAATCTTCTTCGAAGACCTCGTCCGAGCGGTAGTCCATCCATCGTCGCTGCATAGGGATCTATCGGAATGACGGGATCGGCTGAGATAACATCGACTGAACCTCCTTTCTGGGGTTCCTTCATGTACTCCTTCGGGATTGTTATATTTCCTTTCCGAAGGATTGTCGTCGAGCCAACTTTTAAAGGTAATGCAATCTTCTATCTTGTGCCCAAGCATCCGATGGTAGGGGCAAAAGTCGGGATCACCGTTCTTGCTGACTTCCTCCGGTCTTTTAGGCTCCGACACTGGAAATCTGGAGTTTTCATTGAAGCTACGGAACATCTTCGCATCGCTTCATTTTTGAACGGATATTCTCTGCTCGAAGCTTCACTCAATGTACGTTGCGGACGGGACGGTTGTTCATACTCGCGGAGACGACCGATAGCCGGACCGGTTGCCGGTAATTCCGTTGTGGTTGCTCGCGCCATTCCAGTGGTATTTCGCATCGGCTGCTCGCCTTTATCAACTCGCCGCAATGATCCCGGATTTCTTTTCGAAGGTCTTCACCGCTCTCGCTCGTCCGTCTTATCGGCAAAACTCAATTGCTTCGCCTCTTCTTGCAAGCTTTCGGCCTTGCTTAACAACTTCTCGAAAGTCTTAATAAGTGAATCCTTCGAGGAGAAGTGCTATCGGGCCGTGAATGCTTTTAAGCAAGATGCCGATCGCATGTTGTTCTTGCAGTTGTGGTTCACACTTCATGCTTAAGTTTCTCCATCGAAGTATGTAATCCACCAAAGTTTCATTCGGCCTTTGTTTCTCTACCACTAAATCACCTATACGTGATGTGGTGCCGAGCTCCGCAAATCGCTCGATGAAGAGGCTCTCTAGCTCCGAGAATGTCTTCACCGAGCCATCGGGTAATTCCGCATACCAGTCGAAGGCGATTCCCGACGACCGCCGACGAACCGTCGGAAGAGTAACGCATCGCTCCCGCCGCATTGCAACAACCGGCACGAAAGTGTGCAACATGCCGTCGAGGGTTCCTGCTCCATCGAATGTCTTGAACGCAGGTGGTACGAAGCCTTTCGGTATCGGACGCGTCGAATTCTTCCGGGTAAGGTCTACCCGTCCGAATGGATGTCCCGTTCTTCGATTGTGCTAAGGCTTATCGCACTCCGCTCGTTCTACCAAGTTCTCGATATCCTTTTCGTGGATCATACTTCGTGTTGTATCCTTACCACTGGTCATCCCCATCGACGGATGTAATCTCCTTTCCTCCGTCTACAATGTGAATGACCTCTCGGGGTGTCTCTCTATGTGGTTGTACTTCGACTCCGGAGAGTGGCCGAGCTACGACCATCTCTTCCATCCTTTTCGCCATTCGAGCGATCGTGTCGTCCTTTTCCCGAAGTCGTCTTCTCATCGGCTCCGGCTCCTCTCTTTCGCGGCCGCAGGAGCACCTTGCGAAGCCGATGAAGCTCGTGTCTCAACCATATTGATTTCTGCATATTCGTCGTCCATGAACTCCGATGAATCGATCTTATCTCCGAACTTTTCTTCTCTTTCTTTTGCCAACCGTCAGATATCGGTTCTCAACTTTTCCATGGCATCTTCTAGCGGGGCTTTCTGTGTGTCTTTGCGGTTGTCATGCGATAGCTGCCGGGTCCCTTTTTCACGAGTCCCCTTTATCGCAAGAAGCACTTTCTTCGCATTCCGAGCCTCCCGGCGAGACTTTCTTTCTCGGCCGTTGTTTCAATCTCAATCGCCCCGTAGTGGGACGCCATACCATCCTTCTAGCAGACAGAAGGTCTAGGACCGGATGGTCCGTCGACCAAATGCCGGAAGGTGGTATCCTCCCTAATCCGTAATCCCGAGACTACGACAGGCGGCTAGCCTTCATTCTCTCGCTCGGCTTTTCTAACATGACGGCGGGCTCTACTCGGGGCCCAAGACGGGATTCGACCGGCACCCGCCCTATCCTTCGTAGAATCTCCGATACGGGGCGCTTTTCCTTCCTTGCTAACTTTTCTACCAAAGTTCGCGAATCGAGCAAACGGCGTAGTTCTAGTTCTTTTCTTGCGGCTATCGTTGTAGTATGCGGGCCGAGGTAATGTGGCGACAATCTTGCGAACATTCTCCTCATCCTCTCGCGGCGGAGAGGGGATGGAACCCGCTTCCTCCCAAGAGTGGTATGTATTCGAGCAAGTGGTGTATATTCCGGCAGCGGTGTATATTCCGGCAGCTTCTGGAATTTCCTCCAGAAAGCAGTTCGCAGCTTCGGCTTCTCCGGCGATCCTTCTACTTCGTTTCTTCTTCGGGTCTTCGTCGAGTGACGGAATCTTCGAACCGGACCCGATTTCGAAAACGAAGGTCTTACGAGAAGATCCGTACCCTCCACGGTAACGTGTTTACCATAATTCCGGATTTCTTTCCCCTTCGATTTGGCGAAGTCGGGGTAGGTGCGAAACAACTAGACCAGTGGGGGTAGTAAGAACGGTCCTCCCGCGGACAGCAAGATTCTCCTAGCCGGACCTTTTGCGGGAGGAAACTCTCGGGTCGACCTAAGGTCGAACTCGAGCAGTGGCTCCTCGGCTTCGGATACCTTGTTCGTCGGTGCAAAGATGGAGACGTCGGTGACCTCGACGTTCGTATTTTCAAATCCTCGTCCAAATCGGATGATCCCATTGTCGGGCAACTCATCCTTATAGACAAGAAAGTCCGACTCCGTTGGTGAAGGAGAAAATCAGCTTCGGGGCTTCCATTTCGCAAGGTAGATTCCGGTTGTCGGTCCCAAGTTATGCTTCTTTTCTTTAGGACGAAAAGAAAGGAATTGAAAAGAGTCCGAACTCGTTTCTTGTTCATGTATTTATAAGAAGGAATCATTTTGTTAAAAGAGTCACTTATTAGAGGGTTTGTTTATTTACAACGGAATGTTCAAAGGTGTAGAGAAGGTAAGGAATCCGATTCGTAGTTGGAAAGGAAAAGAAAGTCTTAAGCAAGACTTCTCGACTCGAAGGATCATTCCTAAACTAACACTTATCGGGGTCCACCCCACCTCGAAATGAGGTAAAAGGATCTCGTAACCTCTCTCGTTTAGGGGTGTCTAAACAAGTGGCTCCTAAATCCGAGAGAATGTTGGCTATACTCATTCAAGATAGAAATGAACATAGTATTCCAACGGAAAGAAGGGTAGTTTGATCCACAAGGGACATGGATACACTTCCGATTTTCGAAAGCGAATTATCCGATTATAATGGAGAGAGGAATTTTCCTCACGGAGTCGCCGTAAATCAGTCGGCATATTTTTAGGTTGTGTTTTATTTCGAAGATGGGTCGCCTAACGTAAATCCGTCTGCGGATTTTTAATTTAATTAAAATAAATAATTTGAAAAGTAGTATTTGATTTTGAAAATAATTTCAAATTTGAAGGTTTTAAGATATGAGACTAAACCGATTTCACATCCCAAATAGTTTATATAAACGAGCACCGCACCACAAACCGTGTATCTATCCCTAAGGATGTACACACCGCTCGACGGTGGGGCTCGATTAAATAAACTAGAAGATTTGTGACATCCGTTTGGTCCGCGAACCAATTTTATAAGCCGACAAAATTCCCCGCTTAATATGAAAACATTAAACAGTGGTTTATATTACTCGGGTTCTTCATAATTCCCTATAAGGGCAAGCCCCTATAGTTAATTACATCTTAAGTGACGGGAATCACCTAAGAAAACTCTCGATAATAATCAATAATTCTCGCTCTCGTGAATTTCAAAGTTTAAGTTTTCAAGGGATTGAATTTTGGAATTTCAATAAGGAATGGATCAAGTTTGGAACATTTTGTTTTGTGAATCCAAAGGAAGAAAAGTAGGAGAAATCACGTATTCGAAGCGAACTTCGTAATTTCCCGACTATCCTATTGTGTGGCTTAAATTTAGGAAAATCCTAATGTTTATTTAAATGTTTTGATTTTGTCAATTTTAATTAATTAGGACTTATATTTATATGATAGAATCATACAAATAGCCTCGAAGATGTGAGGGTTTATGTCGTATCGACGACTACCTCGAATCCTAAGTCCGGTTAGGGCTTAATTTACATGACCCGATCATGCAAATGCCTAACAAAGGTCGAGGGTTTATGTTGCACTAGTGCAAACTACCTCGAAGTCCTATGGCTTTGTTGTTTAGTTCTAGGAAAGTTTTGTTGATGTAGATTCGAGTTTTGTCGACGACGATGGCCGTGCCGCCCATCATGCTCCGAGCTCCTTGTTGTCGCAGAGGTTTAGTTTTAGAAATTATAAATCGTGGGATGAGAAAAGTGTTTTGGTTTAGAGAAAATCTTAATTTCCAAGTGTTTTTTATGTTTTAATTAAAACAAATCTTAAAGTTGATTATAACGACACCGGTTAAGATCCCACGGCTCCATCCTTCCGCATCATTATTTTTATCGGATTCACTTAGTCCGGATGAATTTCGCTAAACTCAACTCGAATGAGTTCCACACTTTCATTTAGACCGCGGGAAATCCCGTTAGCAACATGTAGGTTACATCATCCGAGGTATTCCCGATCATCCAACATGACGTTTTAATTTAGTTGTAATTGTAGTTTTATGTTCGTTTGTGATTAAATTTTGAGTTGTTTTATATTTTGAAATGTCGTGGCGATGAATTTTATCTTGCAATGACTTTTAACTTAGTTCCGGTTTCAGCTTTAGTGGACTATCCTAAAGGTGTGAGTTTTCATGCAACAGTTGTTTTATCATGCAAGAAAAGTAAAGTACATTCGCAAGAAAGTAAATTGCAGATAATGTAAATTGCAAGAAAGTAAATTGCAATAAAATAAAAGCGTACCCTGAGGGTCTTCCCGTCATCCCAAGCCGCACTTAAAACACAATTAGAATATTTAAGCAAGTTCCTAGGTAGAGCTAAGGCAAGGGTTATGGTTTTCTACCAAATTCCTAATCCTATAGCTAGTCATTTCCTATGACGTCTAGGTCTTTGTATTTTTGTTTGAAGACGATTTTCTTCATCAAAGAATAATTAAATTCAATTGTTCTTATAAATGTCCTATCATATCGAGGAAGTGCTTAAGAAGAATCTTAAACATCTTTTCAATATTTCTAGGATTGTTTTAAGTCCAAATGAATTCGATTATATAAATGAATTAATCGTCCGAGAATTCAAGTTTCGTTGTTATCTTACTCAGTGAACTAGGACATTTGAATGTCCTATAAATGAAGTAACATTTCATTTAATGTTCTATTTAGGAGTTATGATAACTAGAGCTTTTGAGGGTAAATTAGTATTCAAATGATTTGGTTTAAGTTAAAGAGTTTAAATTTGGAATAGTGTTCAAGTTATTTTAGATTTATTTTGAATTCTTTATGTCTTTGGTGATTTTATATTTAATTCAATTTAATTTAATTTAATTGAGTTTTAATTTAATTTAATTCAATTGAGTTTGATTTGATGTTAAATTAATTTAATTTGATTTGATTTAATTTTAATTTAATTTGATTTAATTTAATTTAATTTAATTTAATTTAATTTAATTTAATTTAATTATTCAATTTAATTTAATTGATTTAATTTAATTTTAATTTAATTTGATTTAATTTAATTTAATTTAATTATTTAATTTAATTTAATTTAATTTAATTTAATTTAATTTAATTTAATTTAATTTAATTTTAATTTAATTTAATTTAATTTAATTTAATTTAATTCAATTAATTTAATTTAATTTATTTTATTTAATTTAATTTTAATTTAATTTAATTTAATTTAATTTAATTTAATTTAATTTAATTTAATTTTAATTTAATTATTTAATTTAATTTAATTTATTTAATTTAATTTAATTTTAATTTAATTTTATTTTTAATTTTAATTGAAATTTTTTAAAAGAGTTTAATAATTAAGTCTTTTAATATTTTAAATTTGAATTATCATTTTAATTAAGAATTGAATATTAATGAGATAATTAATTTAGGGATTTTTTTAAATTAAAGAATAAATCTCTTCCTAATAATATCCCTATTTTAATAATTCCAATTTTATTATTCTTCCAAATTTAATCCATTATTTAATTAAAGTTTAATCATTTTAAAATTGCTTAATGGTTTTCTACCCTTTAATTATTTAAATTTCAATCGTCCAAATCAGATTAGGATCAAATATTTTATTTATTAATTTTTTATTAAACCTAAAGTTTTAATTAAGGATTAAAATTTTAATTATTATTTTACCCTTTAAACTTAATAATTTCATAACTCACTAAATTGAACTCAAATGAACTTGAAATTTTTATGTGACTTTACTCATATGTCAATAAAGACATGAGAGGAGAAAATGTGATTTTTCTGTATTTAATTTATTTATATAATTATTTTTGGTGGAAAATAGAGATTTCCAAGGAAAATTTAATAACATGACCAAGGGAAAGTTTCTGTCCTTAAGAAAATTAGGGGACATTCCTAATGACTAGAGAAGCACTTGGACCAATTTTGGTGATTTTTTGAATTATATTATTTTTATTATAATTATTTTAAGTTTTGGAGTGTTAATTAATTTAAAAATAAAATAAATGTTGAAAAATGAATTTTATATTTTTCAAAAATCTCTCTGATATCAAAGAAACCAGAGAAGAAAATTTTGCAATTTTCTGATTTTTCTATAATTTATTATAATTATTTTAGTGAAAATGCTAGAAAATACATTTTTTTTAATTTTAAAATTACCTTAAAGCTTTAAAATTTAATATCTCACCAAATAGACCTAAGAAAAATGTGGGATTTGTTCCTATGTGATTAAAATTCAAAATGTGACATTTTGGTGAATTTTATTATTTTTGTGACTTTTATTATTTTTTAATTATTAAAAATATTAAAATATGATTAAAAATCAACTTTTTTAGAAAATTGAAATTTTAATTTTCTTAGGTTCCCCTGATATCAGAGAGGCTCCAAAACCAATTTGGTGAATTTTTGAAAGGTATTTTGAAAGTTATGAATTTTTTAAGTTTAAAATGACTAAGTGGCTTAATCAACCCAATTAGTGGGGCTAACCAAGTCCAATTGACCTCAAATTTTTATGGTGGGTTCCTCCGATCCTAAAGGTCAGTGGAGAAT
Source organism: Papilionanthe hookeriana x Papilionanthe teres (assembly GCA_022702705.1). Taxonomy (NCBI): domain Eukaryota; kingdom Viridiplantae; phylum Streptophyta; class Magnoliopsida; order Asparagales; family Orchidaceae; genus Papilionanthe; species Papilionanthe hookeriana x Papilionanthe teres. Next base: position 22,921 of record JAKZJZ010000873.1, read on the forward strand.
TGATTTCAAGTCAATTTGATGCATGGTTAACTTTAATTAATTAAAGACCTATTTTGGGTTTTTAAGCCAATTAGGCTTGTTTTAAATGAACTAAGTCAAAACCTATTTTTCCTAAGGTTCTCTGGTCATAAGAAACATCACCAAATTTTTCTAGAATTTATTTCACAACATGTTATTTATTGGAATTAAAATACTCAAAACAGTAACTCTGAATTTGAAAAATCAATAACTTTTCATAGGGATGGCCTCCGACTTTGGAAAATTCGGGGAATGTTCCCAAATTCGGAGGCTTCAAAAGCCCTATGGTCTCATGCCATGGTGAATTGTATGCATGCATGGAGAATTAAAATAATGCAGAGAGTAAATAAATTATAAAAAATAAAATACTTAATGAAATTAAATGATTTCTTTTCCACATTATTCTCCTCTCGTTCACTGAGCAAGAGGTTATTTTTATTTTATTTTTCCGATTTTTCTACACAGAGATATGAATTTTTGAAGTTTAGGGAATTAAATAAATAGAAAAATATCCTAATTTTCTATTTATCCACGCGGCGCCGCGTCAACCTCGGCAGCTCCGAACGCACACGCGTCGCGCTCCCATTCGACGCCGCCACCGGAGTCAGCAGCCCGGGCCCCGCGGTTCTCGTACCGTCTCCCGGTCCGACGCCATCCGAGCCGTTCGTCCGCGCGTGTATTGAATGGACGCGCATCCGTTCATCGTCCCCGAGCGTCCTCACCCGAGAGCCGTCCACACTAAATCTCTAAGATCTCACTCGATACTCAATGGATTTTTATGTTCTTATGCTGCTATGGATTCGTCTCGAAGAGACGAACACATCTATACGGCTAACATGCATCGAAACTAAGGCATTTGAAATGGAGAATCTCCGAAGCTTCGGGATGAAGAATTAGCTCATACCTTTGCTCGCAGAAGTGTGGCTTCAATCCGAGAGTTGTTGCACCTTCGATTGGATCCCAGCAAGCTCCGGATGAAGTCTCCCGGTCCGGTGAATTGTCCGGATGTGATTTCGACCAAGCTCGATCACAAAGCTTGGAGGCCGGAGCAACCGGGTGGCCTCGGAGATGGGGCTTTTGTTGGCGGACACCTTCCCTTGGTCCGGTGAAGGTGTAGAACCAATCAATTTGGGAATTGGCTCACCGTGGAGAAGTGTCCCGGCTTTGGGTGGAATTTCAACTCGAAATCGAGCTCACGAGAGGAGAAATGGCAGGGGATCTCACCGGGGATCAAGTGCTCTGTGTATGGGGAGGAGTCTGGAACAATTTTGGCAGAGTTTTGGCAAGGTTTGTGCTTAGCTCTTCTCATGGCCGAGAGGGGTGGAGTTTAAATAGGAGAGGGTGGAGGGCCTCCCAGGGGGAGTTGAGGCATGGGATCAGCTGCTCTGGTGAGGAGAAGAACAGCCATGGTGGCCATTGGGCATGGGGCAACTCAGCAGGTGAGAATTCCAAGCTTCGGCTCGACATGATGCTCTCGGCTGTGGTGTTTTCCGGCGATCCGGTGGCCGGCCGGCATGCATGGGTCACCATCTCGACGTCAGGTGAGGTCGTGGCTTGGCAATGGTGAAGTCAATCGGCCATTGGACATGTGTAAAGTGTTTGAATTAAAGTGGCATGGGGGAGAGGCCATTTTGAGTCTAAATGGGTCAACCCACTCGTTTGGGCTTGGTGCACCTCCCCATGGCTCGATTTTGGATGCCGAGAGGATCAAATGGATCGACTCGAGGGAGCATGGAGTAGTCTCCATCCAATGATGATGTGGACTAAGCATAGGTTTAGTGTGCGACATGCTTAAGGTAATAAAGGGCTTAAGGAGGATTAAGGAAAGGGCCCCTCCTTTTACCCATTAATGGCATTGATCGCAGTGTCCAAGCCTTCCATGGCTTCATGTGGCTCATGCATGGCTTGCATGGCTCAACTTTGGCTTGGGAAAAGGTTTGGTCAATTTCATGAAAAAGGATTTTAAGAATTTTTGGTAATTTGATGGAAATTTGTATGAAACTTGATTTGGAATAATTTGATGGTGAATTTAGGACTTAGGTAATGGATTTAATTAAGTGGATGACAAATGGAGATGTCATGTGGGCTTTAGGGTAGATTTTGGGCCTTTGGATGCGGTGAAGTGGGCTTTTAGGAAAGTTTAAGGGAAATGGGCTTTTGATTTTAGGATGGGCATTTGGATAAAAATTTTGTGAAGAACTTTGTTAAATAAATGTCATAATTGGTTTAGGGATGTTCTATGAAGGGCTTGGAATCAATTTGGTGTGATTTGGAGTTGAATTGGTTTGAATTTGGATTTATTTGGTAAGTGGGCCTATGTAGGTCCAAGTGGGTTAAGTTGGGCTAATGTTGGGCTAGGGTTGAAATTGATATAAAATCAATGTTGAGAAATGTTTATGGGAGTGTTTCAAAGAGGTTTTGACTTTGGTTGGGCTTTGATTTTGGGGTTTGGGCTCATTCGGGTTAGGTTTGGGTTTAGGTCAAAAATGGGCCTTTTAACCTCGGGTTGAGTTTGAGTAGGGTTTGGGTCTAAATTTTGGGCAAATCATGTTAGTATTTTGTTTGTGGGAATGTTAAGGAAGATTTAGAAAAGATTTGGGGTTAATTGGAATTGAGTTGGGTGAGTTTGGGTTAGGTTTAGTGTCATGGGTCCAAATTGGGCTTTAAGGCCAAAAGTGAGATTGGATCCAAATGTCAATCAAATTGGGCTTGGATTTGGTCTAGATTGGTATTGGGGATGTTGAATTGAAGTTTAGAATTGAATTGGACCAAAATTGGGGTCAATTGGGTAGGTTTGGTTCGACATCGGGTTCACTTAGGGTTAAAATGGGTCAAATCGGGGGTTTTGACAAAAGTAGGGTAAATTGACAAAATTGGCCCATGGTGTAGTTGGACAAAATGAAATTGGGAATATTTGGGATTTTCTGGAATTTTCTGGGAATTTTCTGAATTTTTGGATTTTTTGGCCAAGAGGGGTATTTTGGGTATTTCGGAGGGTATTGGGAGGTTTTCTTGGAATTTTTGGTATTTTTGGGTATGGATGATCAATTTAAGTGATGTGGAAATGTTTGGGATTGATTTTGGAGAATTTTGGGTAATTTGGAAATTTTTGAGAAATTTGGGTAATTTTAAGGGTTTTGGGTAGGTTTAGTAGGTGTAGGGTCCCGGGGTCAAAAATCGAAAATTTGGGAAATTGAAGATTGGGTGGATGTAAGTGGAAAGAAGTCATTTTGGTTGAGCCATGAAGCCATGTCAAGCCCATGTGAGCCATGAAGGGACTCACTCGAGGCATTCACTATGTTGTTCCTAACCCTCTAGCCAAGGGCTTAGTGGGTTAAGGACCATCCATGCGGATCACCTACATGAGTCGAGAGGTCAAGTTAGGTATGGGTGTGGTTTTAGGAGGTATGTGGAAGTGTAGTGTGTAGGTGTAGTGTATAAGTGTGGTGTGTGTAAGTCAGCCCCTTCACTGCACCGAGCCACCCAGTAGGGGCCCTAAGTGCCAAAGAGTCCTATAGAACTCATCCTTTAAACTTCCACATTTGATTTCAACCCTCTAGGTGATTAGGGGTCTACAGTCAAGTTTGTGGAGTTTGCAGGGAGTTAAGAAGTGGTTTGAATTTCTAAAAGGTGGGTCCCAATTCTAGTCCTCTAAGATAGTCAAAGGAAAAGCATAAGGCTAGATCCTAAGTACTAAAGAGAAGAAGAGAAGACCTCATCAAAAATGAGGTCAACAAATGGACCCCCAATAGGTGTGGTGAGCTGACGGAGCACACCGCGCGTATTGGTGTTGACCGAAGCGATCAACAAAACCAACACAGATGTCCAAGTGATGAACTTAGGACAAAGTAGAAGAGTTTCCGCTGGGGAGTAGCAAGTATATCTCTAAAACCGGAGATTCCTGAACTCTCGCTGGGGAAAGGAAAAGGAGGTAAACTCCAAATTACATGACTTGGGGGAATTTTGATTTAGATTTTATTTTGTCTCAATTTAAGTTTTGATGTGTGAGTTTAGATTTCAATTTGGAGTTTCAATTTAGATCGGAGTTTGTCAAAATTAATTCGAAGGATTTGATTTGAAATGAAAATTGGAATTCGAGGTTTTTGATGTAACATCTTCAACCTCGAAAGAAAATCGAATCGATTAGATCGAATCGTAGCAATGAGAAGAGATTTCGGAGTAATGCGGTGTCGGATGTAAAATCCTTAACCTCAAGAGTTCGATTTTGATGTATTTCAGTGCACAGAAAAGAATCCTAAAGCAAGTGCGATCTTGGATGTAAAATCCTCGACCCAAAAGGTTCGAATTCGATGTATTTCGAAGGCAATAGGAAGAATCCTAAAGCAAGGCGATCTGGATGTAAAATCCTCGACCCAAAAGTTCGAATTTGATGTATTTCAGTGCAACAGGAAAGAATCCTAAAGCAAGGTAGCTTGGATGTAAAATCCTCGACCCAAAAGTTCGAATTCGATGTATTTCAAGTGCAATAGGAAAGAATCCTAAAGCAAGCACGGTCTTGGATGTAAAATCCTCAACCCAAAAGTTTGAATTTGATGTATTTCAAAGGCAATAGAAAAGGATCCTAAAGCAAGTGCAGTCTTGGATGTAAAATCCTCGACCCAAAAGGTTCGAATTTGATGTATTTCAAAGGCAATAGGAAAGAATCCTAAAGCAAGGCAGTCTTGGATGTAAAATCCTCGACCCAAAAGTTTGAATTTGATGTATTTCAAAGGCAATAGGAAAAGAATCCTAAAGCAAGTGCAGTCTTGGATGTAAAATCCTCGACCCAAAAGTTTGAATTTGATGTATTTCAGAGTGCAATAGAAAGAATCCTAAAGCAGTGCAGTCTTGATGTAAAATCCTCGACCCAAAAGTTTGAATTTGATGTATTTCAAGTGCAATAGGAAAAGGATCCTAAAGCAAATGCAATCTTGGATGTAAAATCCTCGACCCAAAAGGTTTGAATTTGATGTATTTCAAGTGCAACAGGAAAAGGATCCTAAAGCAAGGTAGCTTGGATGTAAAATCCTCGACCCAAAAGGTTCGAATTCGATGTATTTCGAAGGCAACAGGAAAGAATCCTAAAGCAAGTGCGATCTGGATGTAAAATCCTCGACCCAAAAGTTCGAATTTGATTTGATTGATATTTGATTCGAGATCCTGGAAGAAATTGAATTTGAATTCGATCGAGACTCGAAATCCGGAAAGATCGAATTCGAGATTCGGAAGGATGAGTTTCAACTCGATCGAAATTTGATTTAAGATTTGATTTGAAATTTGGAAGATCAAATTCGAAATTTGATCGAGATTGGATTTGGAATTCGGCTGAGAATTCGATTTGAGATTTGGGAAGATCAAATTTGAAATTTGATCGAGAGTGGATTTGGAATTTGATCGAGAATTTGATTTGTGATTTGAGAAGATCAAATTTGAAATTTGATCGAGAGTGGATTTGGAATTTGATCGAGAATTTGATTTGTGATTCGATTTAACATTTATGTTGATTTCGTTCATCTTTTAATGATTCAAATTTTATTTTATCGTTTATTTAATGTTCATGTGAATTTGGTGTTTGTCATTTTTAGATCTTTAAAGAAAGTTTTCTTTTATCCTTTTTTTTATTTCTTTTCTGTTCTTTGTTCGAAGTTCATTTAACTTTAATGGCGTTTCCCAATCAATTTGCACAAAAGAGGTGAAGGCCAAAAATGTGACATGGTCACTTTCATTCCAATCATGTTGAAAATACATCATACAACTCGATCTCGGAATACATTTCATACAATCCATGTAGACTCAAAACGGATCGTGTATGATCTTTGTTGGTCCATCAAAAGAAGCATTTGTCAAAAAATCCATGTCCGAATCATGGGGTACATGGTTAATAACATCACCTTCCAAGCCATCCTCGGCAAGGATGCCTACTGGATGTACGTTGGAGGTGTGATATTTCCCATGTAACTCAAAGCTCGTAAGGCCGGAGGTTCTCTAGCTCCGGGTCCGGCTGGAAATGGTAAGGTATCTCGTCGTCATCCATTCTCCCGAAAGTAACTAAGATCCGCTCCACCGGCACTCCCGGCATGCAATGCTTAGCGATATCTCGCTCCGTTGCCCTTCGCATCATGACGGAACCCACCGGTAAAGGTATCTTTACGAGCCCTCTGAACTCACCCGGGCTCGCTTATCCGGAGGTCGATCCGAACATGATGTCACACTCCTTCAAGAAAGAGACCGTGCGAAAGGTCCGACGAAATCGTGGTGATCTATATGCGGGGGTATGCAATCACCCTGTTTGTAGATGTTGATGATGCAGCTATCGGGTATGCAATCTGCTGCGCGTACTCTCCATGTTATCAATCTTTTTACCATTCTCCCGATGACTAATGGCATCGGATCTACTTGCCCATGACCGAGTATCCCCGTGGATTTCCCTTCGTCTTCAAAGAAAGTCGTAGCAAGATCCGCATCGTATCGTGATTCTACCTTTCCCCGGCATCCATCTCCGGGGTTTCGAGTATGTGTTTTCCTCAGTGCGGCCTGCTCGGCCCATTCTTTTCAAATCCCGGATGCAATCCACGATTTGCTGTTATTCATACTCTGAGAATACGTCTGTATGTAGCTCGAGGCCCTCTAGTATGTTGATCCTTTTGCCTCTAATTCTCTCGAAGTATTCAAAGGTCTTCTTTTCAACATTCTGCATTCTCTCCAGCTCGTATTCCCGAATGATCCGCAGATGGCGAGGCCTTGTGACATATTGTGGGATATATGGTTCAATCCCTTCACGTTCCCCCGCATACCTCGGCTCCTCGTGGATGATGCCCGTCGGGACATCCCCCGGGTTGCTTCGCAACAAGGTCATGCATTATCGGTGGTTCTATCCGGTGGCGTGGTAGCCTTCTTCTTCTAATCTTCCGAAGATTTCCCCGGTTCTTTCGTTATCCTAGGAGCCGGCCTCCTTTCTTCGTGTTCCCGGTGAACCGGTGTCCTTGAAATGTGTGTGCCGGCATTAGCAATTGTCTCGTCGCGCCGGTCCGCGCCTAGTTTTGTTAACATCTTACGGATGCGGCGATTCTTATTTCTTCGTTGCGTGGCCGCGAGAGTAGCTCTCCGCACTTCGAATCTCCGCGGGCGCGGCGCCGACAAGCCCGCCCTCCGCCGTAGCGACTACGGACTTCATTTTCTTATCTTCTTCGGTGTTTGCTTTTCTTTTCTTGTTGTTGGATTGGTGGCTTGGGCCACCCACTCTCATCACCGTCTCGCCCGGCAGCTTCTTCTCGATCAACCGGGACCCGACCACTTTCCTCGTATCGTAGGCTCCGCCGGTGCGAAATCCGAGTCAATCTCGATTATCGCTCCATCTTTCACCCTCTTTTCATCGAGTGCAAGGCTTACGCCATTCTTAAAGTTCGTGACCAACCGCCCGTTCGACATTTCCCTGCGAAAAGACAAGGAAAAGGATCAGGGGCTGTACTAAGAACAAGAACATTAAGAAAATGTTTATTAAAGACACATTTTTTTTTATATATATTTTTTTTATTTTCAAATTTAACAGGAATGAAGTAGGATAAGATCAGGGAAGAGAATTTGATTTGGAAAGGAAAATAAGGAAAACTTTATTATCATAATTATATTTATCTTAGCGCATTTTATTATTTTTGGGTTCGGACCCAATCATAAGTAATTACTTCGCCCGTGTTTCTTAGGGATGAAGAATTCATTCCTTCGAAACATCAGGTAGCGTAATACTTTTTCAAGTATCGTCCGTTGATCGGAAGCATATGTCGTTCTCCCCGGCAATTCACTAGCTCGGTAGGAACCTCCCGAGTATACCGTTTCAACCACAAACGGTCCTTCCCAAGTGGGTTCAAATTTTCCTCCTATCTTGCGGTGTGCAAGAATAGGTCTCTCGAGAACGAGAACTAAGTCACCAACTTTAAAGGTTCTTGGGCGGACTCAATTTGTCATGGGCTTGAACCATCTTAGCTTGGTATAGTTCTAAATTCTGTTGCGCCGCAAGTCTTTTCCCTTCCAAGCTTTCTAATTCTTCGAGTCGTAATTTGGCGTTCTCTTCGTCGTGATCTTGTTTGCAACTCCAATTCCGAGTGAAGGAAGCCGAACCTCTAAAGGTAACACTGCTTCGGACCCATACATCGAGCGTAAGGTGTAGCTTCGAGTAGGAGTTCGAAGGTTGTCCGGTAGGCCCATAAGGCTTCTAACAATTTCTCGTGCCAATTTCTCTTATTATCATCCAAGGTTTTCTTTAAGATTCGAACGAGAGTTTTATTAAAAGCCTCGCCGAGGCCGTTTGCTCTTGGGTAGTAAATTGTCGAGTATCGCCAGCCGATTCCGTGTCTCCCGACAAAATTGTTGATTTGTGTGCTTCCGAATGCTAACCCATTATCCGAGATGATCCCGCGCGGCACTCCGAAACGGTAGACAACTTGGTTCTCGAAAACCGTAGCACGTGGTGTGCTTTCACTTCTCAAGTGGAACCGCTTCGCCAACTTGGAAAAGTAATCCGTAGCCGCAAGAATGAAGCGATGTCCTTTCGAAGATGGTGGTTCTATCGGACCCACTATATCCGTGCCCCAACATTCAAATGGCCACGACGCAATTGTCGGGTGCAGCACATTTGGAGGTTGGTGTAGAACCACTCCGTGCACTTGGCATTGGTGACGCCTCTCGGCGATTTTCATGCGATCGGTCATCATCGAGGGCCGTAGTACCCTAGTCTTTTAATTTTCATTTTCATCTTCTGACCCGACCGGTGAGCGCCACGCAGTCCCGAATGCACCTCTTTAACAATTTCACGGGCCTCGGACCCGCTTAGGCACCTTAGCCACATTTGATCAAAAGACCTTCGTATAATGTGTTGTTTATTAATGCGTAGGACGCAGTTCTTTTCGATCCGATGGGCTAGCGACCTATCGTCCGGTAGCTTTCCCGTTTGCGAGTAGTTCATCAATGGCCGTCGCCAATCTTCCGTGTTTTCCGTCACCGCCGCAACTACTTCTTTTTCTTTTTCGATTTGTGTATTGTGTCTATGTCGAGCCGTGATAGGACCCGACGTCCGTGAACCGACACTTCCACCGATTCATCTTGCAAACAGCAAATTCTTTTGCGAGACGGGCTAAAGCATCTCGCTAAAGCATTCTCTTTTCGGGAATTTTGTAGATTATCACATTTGGAATCGGTTCCAACAACTGTATGACATACCGGAAGTATTGTTCGAGTCTTGGTTTAAAAATTCCGTATTGTCCGGCGATCCGTCGAATGATTAACCGTGAATCCCCGTAGATGTTGATGTCCGTTATCCCCATTCGAATAGTTAATTCCAGTCCCGTTATGAGGGCTTCGTATTCCGCTTCGTTGTTTGTACACCGGCTCGTCAAGTGGTAGGAGTATCTTAACATTCCCCGCTCCGGCGTTATAAAGATTAGCCCGATTCCCGCCTTACCGGCACTATCACTAGCGATTCTTCGTCTTCGTGTGCCGAAGATGCTCCGTCGAAATATAATTCCCAACGTCGATCATCAAGGTCTTCTAGGTTCATTATTTGTTCATCCGGCAAATCGTCATCGAGAGGAGATTCCGCCGCAAAGGGTGTGCTCGCGAGAAAGTCTCGCTAAGATTTGTCCCTTTACGGCACGCGCAGGCACGAACGTTATATCGAATTGCAATAATATCATCGACCATCCGGCAAGTCCGCCGGAAAGTGTTGGACGAGTCATCAAGTATCGCAATGGATTAAACTTCGAGATCGGAGTTAACCTTATGAGAAAGCATGTAGTGCCCGAGCTTTTGAGCGGCGAAGATCAAGGCCAAACAATGCTTTTCAATTGCGGGATACCTTACTTCCGTCGGAAGTAAACGACGGCTTAAGTAGTAAAGAGCATTTTCTTTACCCTCATCATCGACATCCGGCCAACGAGGCTCCGAGAGAGTCGTCTAAAGCCGCGTGTAAAGTATCGCGGTCTACCCGAGACCTGGGTCGCTAAGACAGGAGGTGTCATTAAATATTGTTTAATGTCTTCGAAGGCCTTCTGGCATTTCCCTTCCCAAATAAATTTGGCGTCCTTTTTAACTAGTGCCGAGAAAGGCCGACACCTACCCGACAAGTTCGAGATAAAGCGTCGAAGATATGCCGACTTCTCTTGAAAAGATCGTAGTTGTTTTAAGGTTTTGGGAGGCGGCATTTCTAAGATAGCTTTAATCTTTCCGGATCGATTTCAATTCCACGATGTCGGACAACGAATCCTAAGAATTTCTCGGAGGTGACACCGAAGGCGCATTTTAAGGGATTCATCTTAAGGTTAAATTGTCTTAATCGTTCGAAAACAATTCTCAAATCATACAAGTGGTTTTCCTTTACTTTGCTTTTCGATGACCACATCATCCACGTAGCATTCGACTTGATTGTGGATGAGATCATCAAAAATTCTTGTCATTGCTCTTTCGGTAGGTTGCTCCGCGTTCTTCGGTCCGAATGGCATCACCGTGTAGCAAAATACTCCGATCGGCGTTCCGAATGCCGTAAGCTTTTCATCTTCCGGAGCCATTTTTATCCGGTTGTATCCCGAAGATCCATCTATGAATGAAAATATTTCATGCGTTGAAGCAATGTCGATCATTAATTCGGGATCGGTAGAGGGAATTCATCTTTTAGACATGCCTTGTTTAAATCTCTCGAAGTCCACACGGATTCCGATCCGACCATTCTTCTTTCGACCGGCACCACATTGGCTAGCCAAGTCGGGTATTGTTCTTCACGGACAAATTTAGCGTCTATTAGCTTTTTAACTTCGGCTATGACTTGTTGTTCGATTTCTAGACGCATTCTTCTGGGACCTTGTCTGACTGGAACGTAGTAGGATCCACTCCTAGCTTATGAACCGCGACCTCCGGAGCTAATCCCGGCATCTCATCATAGCTCCAAGCAAAACGATCTTTAAATTCCATTAATAACTTGATTATTTCTTCGGAGTCTTCTTTGTTGAGTAAGGAGCTAACAAAGGTAGGTCTAGGCTCTTCGTTAGTACCTAAGTTAACTTCCGTTAACTCATGTATTGTATATTTGATTTCTTCTTCGAATTCTGGTGGAGCGTCTCCAATTTGTAAATCTTCGAGTTCGTCCGTAGTTTCCATGCAGCTTTCATCGGACTTGCAAGTGACAACCAAGCAAAATTCGGTATCGTCAACCGACCCTATCGTGCCGAATCCGAGTCCATGCTTTGAATTGGGTGGACGACCGGAGTTATTCCATAATTTTTCAAAATGTTGTGATTGGCCTTTTGTCCATTGTCGAGGTAAGAAACCACGTTGAATTAAATTTTGAACACAGGGAGAGTACCACTCAAAAGGTAATTCCATTAATTCCGATGAAGTGACATCTTCAAATTGTACATTGTTTTCGGCTTTGGAGGAAGAAGCACCACGGTAGAATTTCGATTGGCTTTGCACCGCCGCTATGTACCTCTTTGACCACCATACCCTCGATCTTATTAGAATGGATCGGGGTCGTGGTCATAGTATGTACGTAGTGGTTAATCTTCTCGTACATCGATTTGTATTCTTCATTCTTTTCATCTTCGAGGGAGATCTTGAATTGCGGCTTCTTTCGACTTATTGTTGCTCGCTTCTTGCTTGATTTCCTTTTCTTCTTCGTAACTATCATTCCAATCAACATTGATGTCCGGTTTCTTCGTCCAATCGTCCTAGTGTCTCTACCACGACCTCGTCCCCGGCCTCGACCTCGGATGCGAGTCGTGGAGAAACCTTCACCATCTCGCCGTAAGGGAGTGGTGAGTGATCGTTGGACTAGAACCTCGTGTTCTTCGTTGTCCCGAACTTTCTTTGCTTCATTTGTTACGGTATCTCCGGAGAAGATCGTTTTCTTTGGCGGTGCATAATAAGCTGCATCTTCATGGATTCCAATCTCATGTAAGGAGAATGGTTGCAAGTCACCTTTGATGCACTGTTCCCCTCCATCATAGTATTTGATGCACTAGTGCAGAGATGATGGTACCATCCTATTTTCATGTATCCATGGTCGGCCCGGTAAAGCATTGAACGACGTTTCTGAATCGATTATGTGAAATTTTGCGGTTGTCTTTGCTAAGTCACCGGTCTTCATCAGTAGCGTTATTGACCCGAGGGCTCTTTATCCTTTCCGGTCGAATCCTCTTAATAACATTTTGTCCGCTTCGAGCTCGCGAGCATCAATTTCCAAGTATGCTAGTGTTCGAAGACTCATTATGTTGATCGATGCTCCCGGATCCACCAATACTCGCGAGAGCGTAAACTTCCCAATTGTAATCGAAATGTACAACGGTCGGTCGTGATCCGCTCGTCCCAAGTAGTAGGTCATAGTCCGTGAAGGTAACACCTCGTCGTTCCTTTAACGAGCAAACCTCATCCGAGGAATCTCCGCCATTCGAGCTAAGCAAATTTCTCGGATCAAGTAAGGCCTTGATCAGAGCTTCTCTCATCTCTTTTGATAAGATGA